>QXVZ01015051.1:0-45990 GCA_008931825.1 Phallusia fumigata | reverse complement strand
CAAACCGAAACCACTGCGACTCATTGATCCGAAAATTGAAGACACGTATGTAATTTTAGCGAATGCATCGAGTTCGCGCATTTTATTGTAACATGTTATATCAAAGTATTGGAACAGAAGATACGGACGTGAATAGTAGCCTAATTAAAAAGATAACTTCCAGAGGAATTGTATGTAGTGAATAAATTCTTATGCAAACGTTTTAACAATCGCTGTTGTCGCTGCACATCAGTGCTGACGAGAAGCTTAAAATCGTGCGTTACATACACAAGTGAGGTCATTATGCACTGATGATGACAACAGCGATTGTGGAAACGTTTGTGCATGTACATGTATGCGATACATGCAAGTTCTCAGGCAGTTGTTCTTTTTAATAAGTTTGATGATGACATTATGTTTGACATTTAATGTGTGGGTTTAGCCGGTGTTTTTTTATTTTACTACTTACGCTTTTTAGTTTTTCTTATAGTGGCGGGCTTTTGTCTTGATATCCGAGACATTGCTCTTTGCCGTTGGTATAGGTTCTGTCAACACATCTTTGATTTCAACCCGGTCAAATTCAAAACTTTATGTTTTAAACTCACAGTGGCGAACCTTTCCAAAAGCGTTCGCGAAAAACGAATCCGTCGAAGAAAGAGCGCGAACGATTGTTGCACAAGTGTCGACGCGAAATGAAAGGTGCCGTCCGCGAGATCCGCAAAGACAATCGATTCATCGCGAGACAGAAGCAGTTGGAACAAGACGAATTGTGAGTTGTTGTTTATATCTGAGGTCGGGCCATCGGTCGAAGGCCTCGGACTTATCCTTCATTTCCATGAGGAAAATTTTTATCAATATACTTTTGGGGCACTAACAAAAAAATGTTATTGCTGTTTATAGCTTAGCCTACCTGTAATGTAAATGCTTAGCCCTTTGCTGGGTGGTAGATCCTGCGCGATCCTAAACACGTCTATAACTTAGCGCATTAGATTGGTAAACTGGCAAAATAAATCATGCACGACGAAAAAACTATAAATATTAGTTTAATTTTTAGGTTACGGTCTAAATGTTTGTACTATGAATCAAGTAATTCACTAATCTATGACTGCCGTTTTGTTTGCAGGGACGCAGAAAGAGCTGCCCGGGTGAAACGTCTCTACGGATTGCTCTCCAACCAAGAAGGCGAAGTTCGCAACATTCAACACAAGAAATACAAACTAGAATTATAAATAAAATTGCGCTGCCCTCTCACTGGTGTGTTATATTTTTGTGGGTTCGCAGCATCTTCGGATTCGGAATTCCGTACGTGGGCGCTACGGATTAAGCGTATTTTCTGGCAACGAATTTTTGGGCGAGCACTTGGTCGAATGCTCTGAGGCGCTCGACCCATATACAGACATGAAAAAAACCTGGTCGGGATCGTCCCGGGTTCAAACACCGTGAAACAAAGACTTTTTGGTCTGTTTTTGCGAACTAATGAACTATTGACCGAATGATCTAAGGCGCTTAATTGCCATGCAAACATAAAAATCATCCCGGCTTCGAATCACTGCAAAAAACGTATTTTTAGAATTCGTTAGTTACAAGTGCTTTCAGGGAAAACCATCGCTGGTTTGTGCAACCTGGGACAATTTTGTTGTCGTTTCTTTTACGATGTTTTCGAGATTGGCAAAAACTACAAGTGTTCTGATAGTACATCATCATATATGACGTAACAATAGATTAATCGCCATATCTTTTTGCTTAAAACGTTTCTAACCTTCTGAAGAAAGACGTTCCGAAACGTTTCACAGGAAAACACTTTCTCATTTTAATAGGCTTTTTTGAACTATTTGCTCATTCTTACGTGACGTTTATCAAACTTTTGTCGAGCATCAGGCGTCAAAACACGCGATACTAAGGCACTAGCTCGTCTCTGCTAACATAACGATTTAATTTACAGAATGACAACATCCAACCGTTGCTGTGGTTGCATTAACATTGGGTTGGCTAATGACACAAAATCACGGCTCACTGGTGAAAATTGGGCCAGCAAGAAGTGTCGTAATTAAACAGATTAGGACCAATAAAACTTAACAACTAGTCGGCGACGCATTAGCTTGACTGACATTGTAACCAGGGCTCGCACATTTTTTGGCCCTAGCACGACGAAAAAATTATTTTAACTTTTAAAACACATGCGCTAACTGTTTGATTGCTGGCTGACGGCTGAGATCAACTGTAAACAATTTTAAAATTATTGGCACTTCATATCGATTAACCCAATCAATCATACTTGATTGACAGGTAAAATTGTGAGAACTGTTTCTTTTACGAACCTAAAACATTCGCAAGAATTAATTTTGTCAAAACATAAAAGTACAGAAATCGGAATTGGCCTTGTCTGTAACAAACCGCAAGTCCAAGTGCGTGGTCAAAAAACCTTCAAATCCAAGTCCAAAGGTTTAATACCCCGATTGTAACATTTTTACCATTCGGTAATTATATATATATGTGTCTGATCAATCGATTACGACAGCAATGTAGAAACATTTAGGTTGGTATGAGTTGGTATGACTTTTCACACGCTTTTCGAGGTTCAGTGCTGACGACATCCGTTAGTTGTGGTGGGAATACAACAAACAAAAGGCTAACGAGGAATCTGTGTCGCCCTGTAAGATGAACTTCTTCCGGGTTGTATCCAGCCGAGAGATAGAATGTTGTCTGTAGAGTTTCTAAGCCGTCGCAGGCAAGCCATTATTCGACCAACACACAAGCTAAGCAAACAAAGTCCTGTCCACTAAACAATATTCAGATAGCCTACATTGCGAGACTAACCAACCTACGCTGTGTACATCTTTGAAGTCGGTGTTTGATGTTTAAAATGTTTCTTTTGCCAAAAACGTTCTTTTATGACTAATGACGTCATTAATTTTCAAAACGTTTTAACACAGATTTTTGTCTGTTCTTCACAAATACTGTTTCAACAACTTACAATGCTTTTTGGTCATCTTTATTTTTAAAAATCTGTTGGAGATATTGCCTAAAGTCGATATTAGACTCATGACCAGTAATTTGGAAAACATCAAGATAACTGGCGCTTTTTGGTGCCACCAGCCCTACCACGCTTACAGGATGTAACATGATCCGCGCTCTGACATCATTTAATAGCGCGCATGTCTCTGCTGGGCCTGGTTGCCTGTTCTCCCGATCACTGTACCGAAGCACAGGCAAAAAGAGAGGTGGTGGTGTTTACATGGTTTAGAAGGAATCATGTCAAAAATAAGATTTTTTATATTTTACGAACGGGGTAACTTTTGCCCTTAGAAGCCTCAGTCAGGATGACTTTTTCCCCAGTAGGTGGCAAAAGCTTGATGTAAGTTAACGGCTTAATCGGATGCCTTAACAGCAATAGTCGCACACAACTGTACGAAAATATGGTTTTTTTGTGTTTTAGTAAAGTTATAAGTGCTGCCTAGAAGTCATTATTCCATTTTGGTGATTTATGATTGGTGATTATGTTTGGACAATTGTCGTCAAAGTGTGATGACCTACATTGCATTTAACTACCGCCTAAACTGATGGTCTTTTGACCGCCCGTCTGTCCTAACTTCTTAACTGTGGACGCAGCAATTACTGTTTTGTCACGACAGATGTTCGCCAGATTTCTGGCAACTCGTTCGGACAGACCGCAAAGCTCGTTGCATTTAAGCCTATAATACATGCGACAACCGGCTTTGTTTGATTTTCGAACTTTTGCGAAGTTAATTTAGGTTTGTCGCTCCAGAATTAATTAAGTATACAGCCGTTTCGTCCAAACGCATTTTGCTTGATTGGCCCCACTGTAAGTTTGATTTCCTGTCCTATTAGGCTAGGATATTTTTATTATAAGGAAGCAAAATGCAAGTTATTCCAAGCTTTTTACATGTATTCACGTTGTTCCCGCTGTGATCAGTGACACCAAAAACCTGCTGAATATATTTCGCGTTTTGCATCTTTAAGGAGTTTGAATAAGAAGATAGAAGGCAGTACTTGTGTAACACATTTTCCACGTTTCGACAAACGCTGTTGTCACCATCCAATATGTTTCGGAAAAGCGACGTAAAGTAAATAGTTTGGGTGGAAAAAATATGGTGGTCACCTAAACGGCAAAATTTGAAACATTTCGTAGGCAAGGACAATTTTGAGATCGCGCTAAACAGTCGGAAATTCCCCATCCCACCACAGGACGCACATGTACTCAAGTTTCGTAATTGTGCTGCCACGGTATTTACAACAGCATCAGTACATCCGTATTTCACATGTTGTAGTGGGCTATAGTGGGAATATGTGCAAATATAAAATTATGCTGAGAAAACTCTTAAACTTGTAAAACAGCTCTGTTTGCGTTCACAACAGCATGTATATTCCTATGTTGAACGAAGCATCTTGGGAAAGTTCATGTGCAGTAAAAAGGGAATACCATAACCGTCAAACTTACTCGCTCGATTGAAACTAGGTGACTTGGTTCGCAGAATAGTTGGAAAGGCAACAATTTTTTACGAGCGCGATTTTTTGCGAAAATATCCAGACTTCGTTTTTAATCAACGCGTTCCAATTATTCTTTCAACAACTTTTCAGTCGATAATTGCTCTGACACAGATGAGACGCCGAAAACTACCTTTTGAGACTTGACTAAAATCCCGGGTTACAGATGTTCAATCAAAGGCCATTGTTTTCCCTGCAAGTTTTCGTTGAACTGCGGCGCAAGAAGTTTAACAAGTGCACGTTATCTCGCCTATCAGTCCCCACGCAAAACAATGCCCCACTAATAAGGTTTCGTCGCCGTGCGTTATACCCCTAATGGCCTGTTTGCTTTTGTTAACGCGTCGATGCAAGATAACGTCTTCGCGTCGTCGATTAATAGACAACACCAGCTCTTGATCCTTCTCCGTACGCTCGAAACCCTTTGTTGCTGCGTTGCTTTGGGCAATGAGTTTTACAGCCTTTTTGTTTGGCTACGATCTGGAGTATGCATGGTTTATTTCTTTGTGCAATGCCCGCAAATTAGTCCCCTGGTTCGGTGTGATACCAATTTCGCGAATCTGATTGCTCTCTTACGGGAAAACACATTTCGGTGAAAATTGTCGCACCCAAAACCATCGATCGCCCTAGTTTCACAGGGCATTGTGTCATGATATATAGCGTTCCTGGCCACTTGAGGTACCACAGAGCAACGGTTTAAGCTATACTTGACTTCTTTTCAGCATACAATCATTTGCACCTCTCTGCATGTGTTCTTGGCGTTTACTAATAAACATAGTGTGTTGTTTCAAACAACGAGGACCTGGCAACATGCAAAACGACAGGTGCTGTGGATACTCACCTGCGAATTTGGGATTAATTATGTGGCAGGTGGAGGAAAAACAACAAACATACGATTCCGCGGCGTGTGGCAAGGCGCCCTCATAACACTTGCGGTGTAATCCACTTGCTTCCTCCGGTCCATCGAGATAACATCGTTTTCCAAGTTTTATGACACCATAATCCGCCACGATACCCGGCCGTCCCCTCTCTAAACGCCGCGGGCTCGTTCATTTCACCGGCCCACCCCTGAAGACGACCCGCATCGATGCGCCTAAGAAGATCTAGAACGCGCCCTCTCGGCCTTTAAGACAATAGAAATGGCATTGCGACGCCTTGTCGATTTGGTCATAATCTTAAAAATGCAACCCTTCTAAAATAAGTGGGCTTCGACTTTGGTTGAACATTTAAGTGTTTGAACCTATTATAGGCATTTTTCTAGCAGCGTGTTTAAGAATTGCTAACCGTTTTAGCTTTACAATCCAACATCATCGCAGTTAATTCTGGGCTCAATTAGTTTTAATTGTATAGTTTCTGTAAAAACACGCGGGGCGGTATCTACGTCGGTTTTTCTACAAACACATCTTGACCCAACTGTTACACAACGGTACTGCATAGGGATTTTTTTGTTATTAGTGCCACTAATTCCCTCTTTAGCGTTGGGATTTGTATTTGTTTCCTGGAAATGCCATCAGGAAATTCGTTTCAGCTGTCACCTGACAAAGTCGTTTTGCGTTTTGATGCAAACATCCAGAGTCATTGTGCGTGATCCAAAACACAGACATCCACACACGATTAATTTGTTTGTAAAACTTTAAATGTTCATTCGTAAGCACAGCTTTCAGTTCAGCGTCTTTTACCAAAATAAGGTTCAACATTTATTGTAGACCAGCAGCGTTGTGCCCTTCAGAAAGTGTTGTTTGTCATTTGCACTTGTAAGGGGCCACTTTTCCTCATCGGTTGAACGAAAGTGTTACGTTGGTCGCAGTTAAACAAATGGACATTTCGGTCGTCGTATCGTAGAGCAAAGTTTGCCCATTTTCAGCTTTCGCCCGGATGTTTCAATTTTCACGACTCAGAGGCGACGAATGCTTGCGACTGCTGACCAGATTGCACTTCCTTGTGTTTGCGTTAGATAACCAAGCGTGGGTCAAATGTTGCGTGGATTTAGCGCGTTGGTTACCCGTTGTGGAAATACCTAAGACACACAGCCTGTTGATGGAGTTGCATTCTGGCAGCAGAACTTATTTGTAAACGAACTAGGTATCCTGCAGCTCTGCAACTTCGCTACGCACATGTTACTCTCTTTCGAAAAAATCTGCTGTCCGGATAATTCCTTACAAACACAACCCTTGACTAAATAATTGTTTCGTTAAACTTCCGTATCGATATTTTCTCGTGGGGACTGAGAAAGGGACGGCTGTTTTATGGTCTCTGAAGAGTTCGTGATAGGTTCCCACCCTCCTTGCCCAACACGCAATGGTCAAAATCCGTTAAAATTCAATTAACAGCGTTCCCACCAATTTAGCGCTGGTCCACAACAACTGCTTGGCGCAGATCTGGGGTGTCGCGAATCATTCAGGGCAACAGAAGGGAAAAGCATATGTCAGCGTTAGTTGTGTTGCAGTAAAATTCGAAACGGTTCGTTTTGAGTGTGTTAGGCTTTGGCTTATCATAAGTGTGTGAAAGTTTCTATCCTCAACAGATTGTGCGTATTGTGCGCTCACAATCACACCTGTTACAAAGCCTTTGTGTACCTGACTCCTTTCCAGTCGGGCTGGTTAGGTGAAAGCAAATTTAGCACCGAGAGAAAGTATTGTGCGGAGCGGCCTGACCGAGCTGGCGAGCGTTATCAAAGAAGAAGGCAGTGCAATGCATCGCGGACCCCGTCGCTATCGTGTTATCAGCCGCGCTATGAAAACATTGCAACTGTAGCGTCGCAAAAAGAAAGACAGCGGGTGATATAACAACGGCCCGCATGTGCAGCACATAACTCACTCAGCTACCTGCTGGTGACTAGCAGGGTTCACATTGTATTTCTGCAAAGGTTGTAATGAGTTTTTAATTTTTAGTAAGGTGCACAGCACCTGAGTGACATGTCTGCTAAAAGGTTGAGTAGGTTGGTTGTTCAGTTAGTCTGTCTGTGAGCAACGTTGGGTTAACAACTATGCAGCCATCGTTTTCCAGAGTATACTAAGCCAACAAAATGGCAGTATATTTTAAACTGCATCATTGCTATTCAGTGTAAAACATGGTTGTGAGTCAAAAGTGAAAGGTCGTAAAAACGAAAATAATTTGTCCTAAAACACAAACGCAAAATTATCTACGGAGCTGTAAGGGCATTGCACTGCAGATAAAACATGTACATTGGTGAAATACAGCAAGGATTTAGGAAACCACAAGGATCAGGATCTTGTACCGGTCTAAGCACATTCAAATGTGTTCACCCGGTGCAGCCTTTTTTCTTTGCGCGTGACGTCAGGATGCGTCGAGTAGGTGCGCCAGGTAATGTTGACAAAAGCGATTTGGAAACGAGCGGGCAGCCGAGTAGCGTCGTTGCGTGAGCTTCCTTTCAGTAAATCGCTCAAGGTAAAAGGAGGACGAGCTCCATAGGTAATTCGGTTCTCAGGTAGGCGAGCAAAGCTCACGCAGTTCAGCCAATCTAGGACAAGGGCCGAGAAACTAGTTTGTTTTACGGTAAGGGCTTACAATAGGACAAATTCAGTTTCAGCATGAGAAGTCAAAGGTGAGCGCATTCGCCTCGCAGTTGGTCATCTTCTTGTTGCATATCCGCATTTCCAAATTGGAACAGCTATAGATAAAACCTCATGTATAAGTAGATGGGTTGGGTAGTAGAACAAGCTCAGTCACTCTATAATGGTCATCGCAGCAACTGGTCAATGCCAGCCAAGTAATAGATGCGTTTATGACAATACAGCCGAATGACAATAAAGATACAGCCGAAAAGCTACACAGATACTTTATCATTTTATTGCTGTTGAAAAGCAGCATTTGTTAAAAAGGTAGTTTACATGGATAAAGAAGTTTGTACAGTTGTCGAATGCATTCCTTTGTAGCGAGACATAATAGTCTGTGAATTGAGCGAACTGCCCCTTCTATTGAAGTGCGCCAAACTTTACGTTTGCTATTTAGAGCATGCAGTACTTCAGTCTGTCGAGTGCTGCCAGCTATGTGGATGGCGCAGCACTTACTGTAAGCAACAGATGTTAGGTGCATGTGACGTAGCAAAGGCGGTCTGTGGCATTTAGTGTTTTTGTTATGCGCCGAGTGTAAATTACAACGATCGTATGGATCGATGCCAACTGACCGAAGTGGGTCATACAAGTTTCACTTCGCGGATTACCAACAGATTGTGCAAGTTTCATTTAGCTAATGCGATTTATTTCCTCTTTTGACAGCTTTAATCTCCCAAGACTTCCCTAGTATTTATGAAAGTTTTACAACGTTTGCCCCCAAACCCTGTTGTCTAATTGAAAAGTGGGTTGAAGAGTGAACTAAAGCTGAAACCAATAAACTGTTCACCGAAGTGCTATAAAATGACTGATTCTGGATTTTCATCAGCGGCTTCGAATCGATCTGTGCCATCTTTGGTAAAGTCGTCTTTGCTAAACCCATTCATTAGGGCCCCAGGTGCTAATGATCAAGTGGAAGACAAGGAAAACCACCCAGCATCTACTGGATGCCTAAGTGGTCTCCCTAAACCATGTGCATATTTCAATTCTTCTGCCAACAGGCCAGTTATCCCAAACAGGTACAAGCTAATATGTTAACTTTTCAAAATGTGTTTGTAGTTGTAAGTACAGTTTTTATAAATATAGATTTATGTTTGGATTCTTTGAATGAGTTTATTCTAAATCGCCATTCTTCGAAGGTTGCTGTATGGCCGTAACCATGGGGGGTATTCCCCGGGTATGTACTCTCCAAAAGAGATGTCACCCATGTCGAGTCTTGCTTTTGACTTCCGAGAATTGAACACCAGGTGGGAGATGATGGAACGGTAACTACATGAGAATGCATGATACCTGTTGTGATGTGCATTGTGTAAAAATGAGAATACATATGCATGAGATAAAAAACATCCCAAACTGTGTTCTGTATGGCATGCTTGAAACATGTACTGTTTCTTGAGACTTAAACACATGCATAATCTTGTGTTTTTCAATTTGGCAGTCAAGAAACTTCCGACACACCTCGAAAGCGACTTTCACTGTCCAGTGTTTCAAGTGTTGACTCTCCCTTGGCCAGCAGCCTGGGTCAGCCATCCCCTGCTGGGGCCCTTTCCTTTGCCTCACCATTGGTCAACGTTAGCCAGTACAGTGGTAAGTTTAATGTACACATAAATTTGGAATATAAAGGTTTGAGTTTCCTTATACAGTACCCTGTAGATGAGTTATTGAAAAGAGTCATGTTTTTTTTGCCCAGTTGGCCAAACTTTCAGCAATAGTCATAAAACAGTACTGAGCAGCATAGGTATTACATTGTTGCCAGCAGTAATAAGTAATTACAGATGCACATAAGGTTTGGGGTAGTAACAGTTGGTTAGCTTTAGTTGTCAATTATGCATTGGCATGCCCAATAGCTGAACCGCCACTGCAGGATAACAGCTTGTGGCCATTGTGAAGTCACAATTGTGCAAATGGCCAGGTGGAGGACGCATAACTGTCTCTTGGCTAACGGTTTTGTCCAAGCTGCAAGGGTAATTACGTCATTACCAAACCGGTGTAGCCTCCTGGCTTGCAGGCACCAAACAGCTTGACTGCTAAGTGATGTAGTTTGCACCTTGTGTTGTCTAGTTGTTTGGACAATCAAGTGTCTTAAACATGTGTTTGAATATAGGCATACAATTTTGTTCATACAACCGGTAAATCGGTTTGGTTAGGGTTAATTTCCCGTGATATTAATAAAACCGTATTTAATTGGCATATCAGTGAGCAAATTAAACACTGTTTCAATTTTGGAAATCACACGATCGATCAAATCCACGCTGGCGCCCAAAGCGGGCCTAATCGCGCGTTCCCTCGGCCGTGAAACGTGATAAGCGAAATATTACGCGCCGAAAACTGGGCAACATCGCTCGTGGGCTGGTAGCTACAAACATTGTAACACGCGATATGCTCGGCCAAGCGATAAATTTTGCCGAAGCGACAGCTGCGCCTGACAGTTGGCCTACTGCGCGCACATATTGCCCGGGCATTTCTCTCTTGGGTCTGGTTGTGCTAACATATGGTTGAGTGATGTGCGGCTAGTGGGTTGGTTTTGACATCTGCATTCACCTGCTACTGTCAATATCTTGACTAGCGCATTGATTAACGTACAGCGCTTCTAAACTCTAAAGCCTGAGACATGGTGGTGTGGTCCCTATAGTGTCTGTGGTAGGCGCACTTGTATATGGCGGGTGGTTGTTTATAATCACGTCGGAAAAAACACTTAATGCGTCCGGTACAGCATACTTTTGCAGACAAGTGGTGTAAACAGAACATGTCATTGTTTATGCAAATACGTGTAAACAGCTCCCCTCGGGGGCATGACATTGTCATCGAGTAACACGTGTTCTTTGCATATGTGTTTCCAAACCTCACAATGTATTTTGTTACATGTAAGAATCGGCAGTATGAACAGCGAACAATAGACTCGGCGGAATAGGTTTTTTCCAGTTAATCCCCTTAACGAGCGCCTCCGTGTCGCGCACTTGTAGGAAATGCGGGATAAAATGGCTTAAAGTGGATTGAGAGCGATTTTTAATTGTGTTACTTTCGTTGCTGATTGAAAACGCTTAAGAGCCGCGGAAATTCGGTCAAATCGTGCTGAACAAACTCCACAAATGTTTGCCTACACTTTCGCCTAGATGTTAAGCGGCCTTGGGCTTGCGTTAAGCTGGGAGGGACTTTCGCCGTGAACCAAAGTCTTAAGGTAAACATTAGTTGCAATCTTCAAGTGCAAGAAATCAACGTAAGATTCTGAATGCCCTGCATGCGGTTAGCAGCGTTTCAATTCATAAGTCGCGGGCTGCTCACAATCGGCCAATCGCCGCGTTTGTTTGTCACGCGTGACATCACAGCCGCACTGCCGGTACGTCATAATAGGCTGCTGTTGCCCGGACTAGTTAGCGTGCTGGAAGCCAACTTGCCCAGGCTGGCTTATTCACTTAAATACACAACGCTTATGCGGCTGTTAAATGTGGCAATGTTGTTTAAATGTGGAGTTATGTAGTGGATTTATCTAACTGGTACCTCTGAAGGTAAACTGTTGTTTATAAATGCTAAAATGACAAATATAGGCGCAATTACGGCCTAAATCGAGGTCGAGTGTGTGGTTTTGCCTGTTGAATGCACTGGGAATGTTTCGCTTCAAATAAGTTAAATTTTGGTAACTTGAAAGCCATTCTAAACATTTTAGCGCCCACGCGCTTTCGTATTTCGCGCGCCCATGCTCTGGTATTTACTCAAACAGAAGAGCGCGCGGCGGTTGGCGTGCGCAACCAGCCGCGACCATACGTCATAATGCCTCGCGCGCTCGCTTGAAACCACCCATTTACAAAAGGACGCCGGAAGCTTTTCGCCGCGCTGCTTTGCTTCGGCGTAGTAAAACGTGCGAAGCTTTAATTTAAAAAATACTTTTGTAGAATTTCGTTTCTCTTCCAAGGGGCGTTATGTGTTTGAGCGGGCGTTGTGTGCGTTTAACGCCCCATGGAATATGCGCTTATATGCGTGCCAAATATTTGTCCTGTCAACTATGTTCTGGGGGGCGACTGGCACTGATGTCTGTACGCGGGAAACAGCTGGCTTCCAGTGGTACAGCATTGGCCACAATGCGGTCAAAATTTGAAGAAAATGATTACTGCTTATAGAGCCTAATTGCTTTACGCCTCGTTGATACACAAAACACGTTTGATTGGTAATTGGCAACAAGCTTGGGCTGTTTTGTGTATGAGACAACAAACAAATAACTTGCTCCATTTGCGCCATTGTTTCATAGCGAGTCCGTTTGCTGGGGGGTTAATTACTCGCTCGGGAACAACAATCTCCCATCGCGACGCGAAAATAGAATATATCTCCACACGCTGTGCGATGCTGCCATAAATCAAACATTGTATTTTTCTGTGTCGCCCGTCGCATAAGCCTGATACTATTGCGTTCGCGCCGTTTCTAATTGTGTACGGTTGTGCCCGCGGCTTTGTCATCACGACATCTTATAACGCTTGAGACGTGTTTATTCGCCCTTCGCTCGACCCACATGCGAAGATAATGGCACGTTTTATCTGTTGCTGTTTGTAACTGTCTTTTTCCCACAAGATCAATACTGCCGTAGGCCCAAGCAATTCAATCACATGCATCTATGAGCACATTGTCATATGCAGCTATGAGCACATTGTTAGCTGTTACAATCAGTTGATGTTTACTTGCGGCGTGAAAAAAAATCGTTATAGATTGGGTGTTCAATTACCTAGGGCTTCGACCGGTTGAAAAAATGAAACGTATTGTATTTCCAAATTCCGAAAAAACGCGTAACTTTCTCGCCTTTGTGTGTGTATCGCTTAACATCGGTTACAGATGCGGCCAACCGTCAAACAATTTAAATGGGCCGCTCAGAGCTTAGATCAACAAGACGCACAGCGCTTTGCCAACCGAGACGCCGTTTTGCGTGGACGAGTCGTAACACGGCCGGGCACCTTCCAATACGTTTTCCTCATACAACATCTTACCAATAAAACACGAGTGTTTAAGTTTTGATACACCATAATTTAGAAGTCGGCTTGTTGCTGTGGGGTCGCAAAGTTTACTGCTGTCATATGTCGTTGTGTGATCAAAGCTCTTCCCCCGCGCTTTTACGACGTACATTAGCGTTTTAAAATGTTTCGTTCCCAACTTGCAACTGTCGAGTTTCGGCGAAAAATACTGCACCGGCGCAAATCGATTCGCGGAATGAGACTCTTATCGTTAATTGCGGTTTCTGCGTTTGCCAGCTTCTGTGTGAGCGAGCGTGGAAGCCACGGGCGTCCTGTCCTTTGTCAGGCCGTAATTACTAACGTGGGAAGCGGAAGGAGCACAGCGCACCGATCATTACGGCCCGCAGCCCTACTATACAGGTCTCAGTGTCCCAACTGAAACTAATGAGTCTGCCAAGTGGTATTTTTAGTATTGCCACCCCACAGTAAAGCATAGCGTGGTACAAAAGTTCATTTCCTGTCTCTTCACTCGCCCGCAACGATAACCGACATGAAGCTTTACCTGTGTGTGCTTAACGATAGCAGCCGCTGCTTATTGTGTAACACACAGGGCACATTTGCAACGCATATTAGCAACGGTGCGCGAAACGACGGTGGATTCGTTTCAACGTGGATAAGCTTACCGCGCGTCATACCGCTATGTAAACCGGAAAACGCGACGCCTGGGCCGATCCTAGCTGGACGGCAGAAGTCTTGCCGCGAGCTAAGACGCAACCCAAAGGCAACGTGAAACCCAAAACCGACGGCAAAGCGCGTCCTGCTTAACCTCCGCACTGGCCACGTGCACCTTTGACCAGCCATTGTTCGCCAAAATCACCGGTATTGACCGCTTTACCCAGGTGCGAGAGGTCGGCAGATGTTCCGACCGCTTATAGTCCGCAAATTGGCGGCCATTGACAACCCCAATGGTCAACAGCAAGATCAGGGCGAGTGCCCAAGCGACGAAGGTCATTTAAAGGGCGAGAGGTCAGGAAGTTTGGGTCCAGCGAGCGACGGCACTGCGAGCTTCAAACGAGCTCTGAAGATGAGCGGTCAAGTGTTTAAGCCGATTTGCGAAGGTGCTTTGATTCAGTTTATTCACATAGCGAGCAGAGAGCGCTTAGTCAGTGTTAAGACATATTAGTGGGGAGTTAAGAATCTAGGACAACTAAGCAGAGGGGAGCTCCGAAATTATCTTACCCAATGTTGAAAAGGTCTCCTTGGGGCTACTGCCTTGGCCACGAGTTATTACAAAATCCATTACTTGCAGAGGGATGTTTTTCGGATGCTGCATCTCCGCTTACTGAGGGACGACTTGCCCTGCGAGAACGCGATGACAACATTTGCGAACCTCTAGCGCTCTCCGGTGGCAGCAAGAAGTTGCGACGTTTCAAATCGGTCCCAGCATCTAAGGTACGAACTCGACCGTTATTCAACAACCGTTATAAAACAGCGCCCTAATGAAGTTATATCTATTTAGTCTCGCTTTCGACTTCACGCTATTGGAAATGAATGCGCCGGCAAAGAAAACAGCCCAGTTCAACAGTCCAAGAAGCAGGTCTTCTCGCAACGCCGAGGCAGCTTCGATATGTCCCCAATGGCTACTAGCCCTGCACCCCTTTCGTCTCGTCGTCGCCCCTCTGGCCTCCTCATGTCACCCAACATGACATCATCGCCAATGGTGCCCCACTTTTCGTCCAGTTCGTCTTCGGCTTTCAGCGCTGTCAATCACCTTGAGCCAAAAGTCGAGGAGGAGCCCGAGTTAAGGGTAAGCCCCCGAGATGGAAGTTCAACTCCAGAAAAGAGCGTTGTTCCGGGCAGTATTGCATCTTTGACTGCCCGCAATGTCCTGGCGCCACGGCCGTCATCTTCAGTGCCCTTTTACCGGGCAAAATCTTCACCGTGCTTCATGAGCGACGATGTGGTGCCACAAATTCGCGCCAACAAGCGATCCCTCGATTCCAGCGTCAACACGTCACTTGCATGTGCATCCAAGCGTGTCAAATGCAGCGAGTCTATGTTGGAGAGTCGATCAACGCGCCGCAAGATGGCGTTTGGAGCCAAGGAGCGCAAAACAAAGTCGGCGGACGCGGCCTTCCTGAGCTGTTCACCAATTTCGTCGCTTAAGGCTAGCTTTCGCCCTATCTCAGCTCCGGCTCAAATGGTAAGCAACGAATTTATTGTATTTTAACCCAAGCATTACAGCCTTTCAGTCTACACTTGTTTTAATCATCGTTGTTACGTTCAGTTTTGTGCCGACGATGACGCACCCCTTTCCCACTCGCGACTCTGCAGCACAAACGACTCTGACGCAGAAGATGACGCAATGGAGATGTCGTCAGACCCTGAGCACTTCCTTGAGGAGATCTTGAACGAGAACGCTCGCAACTGCACAGTTGACACCACCGGTTCAGAGGCCCCATCTGGGCTCCATGGGCTCATTAGTGGTCCGCTTCTGCTGAACGATTCCAATAAAGAATCGGATGACTCGTTTGCCAACTCCCTGGTAAGTTTAAAATGTAGTTGCAAGGTTTGCCTCTAACATTAATTTAATTTATAAATAGAAAAACGTATCTGCAGATTTGTTAACTTAGATTTTTCTCCGCAGCCCAAGCCCCGCTCACTCTTTCGCTCCCCATCAGCACCCCCAGTGGTCGCATCTCGCCGTGCTCTCAACGCCCTCAGGCGGTCTGAGCAACGCGCTGAAGACTCGAACACCCCTCTGGGCACTGTGCGGTCGAGAAGCGCAGTTCTTCAGGAGTCGCTACCCGAAGTTGCGTCACCATGCACGATGACGTCATTGGAAAACGATGACGACCACAATGCGTCACTGAATAGGTTCGTTAAACGAAATGTCGCCAGTCGCGTATATCGGGACTTCGTTGGGGAATTGGGTTTGAACTTTCTCATGATAAATTCAGATCTCGGTCCTACAACGAACTGGATGTGATGCGTGCTGTGGAAGTAGGCTGCAGCGACCCCAACTTGATCGGCGATTTCAGCCGCGTTTGCTCTCTCCAGACTGTGCAAGGCAAACATCAGGACCTCAAATACATCACCCCCGATACGGTAAGAATCGAATCATCTCCAAGTCCGAAAAATCCGTGTGGAATGATAATTGGGACATCGTAGCTAAACATATGTTTTTTTCGCAGCTTATATCTTTGGTGAACAACGAGCACGATTGTTGCTTCGAGGTGATCGACTGCCGCTACCCGTATGAATACGAGGGCGGCCATGTGCAAGGAGCCAACCACATATGGCAGGAAGAACAACTCTACAAGAGGTAAAAACAGTACCATGTTAAACTCCACGCATTTCCTTTCGCCTGTTAACAACATATGGCTGTTATGAAATGTACATAGTCTTTAAACGTATATAGCCCTTTGTCTGTTATTAATCATTAAATTTTGCGCAGATACTTTCAAAACTCTAAGCCACTGTGGGCTTGCCAGAAGAGCGGCAGCTACAAGCCTCCGGTTCTCGTGTTTTACTGCGAGTTCAGCTCTGAACGCGGCCCCCGCATGGCCCGCGCTCTCCGCAGCAAGGATCGCGAATTGAACCGCTACCCCCACCTTCATTACCCCGAGGTGTACGTGCTGAAAGACGGCTACAAGAACTTCTTTTCCGGCATCGATAACAAGGTTTGTAACGCTAATAGATGATGTAAGGCAGAAGTTTGCCGATTTCTATGGTCGTAAGGAATAAGACACGGACTTGCAAAAGAGTCTAATTAAAAGCATAACTGCAAGATAGCGTATGTGTAAAGAATGCTTAACAATCGCTGTTTGTTATAATCTGCAATCGTTGTAATTTTTAGAAATAAAAACCGCTTTCAAATAATCGGCATCTAAAACCAAGTTTTTCTCAATAGAAATATTGCGAGCCGCGATCCTACCGCCCGATGGCGCACGAGGACTTCCAGCGCGAACTCCGCACATGCCGTGTGAAAAGCAAGACCTGGCACGGCGAGCGCACCAAGCACAACCTCTACAACCGACTCAAGCACCTTTAAATATCCCCCGACTTACACCATCGTTGATGGTGTCCTAGATTGCAACAGTGGGGTTGTCAGCCCACGTGGAGGGGTGGTGTAGAGCGGCACCATGCGGAAGTTGGTCGTCGCTTCCAGAGAAACTAGACAATGACGTCACTGATGCGAAGGTCATCGCTTGACGCAGCAACCGTGCCAAATTTCCGTGTATTTATATCTTGATCTTTATCTATTTTATACGCGTTCGTTTTTTAGAAGCGGCAGAGACCTTGATTTGTTTTTACTCGCTTGTAGTGGGTCACGTGATCAACTCGTACCTTTTTAATCCTTCCGTCCAAATACCCGCGCATTCCCATCGGTTCGCCTTTTCTCATATTTAAAACTCGGAAATGTTTTGATATATATGCGTCGGCGGTTCGCGTGCAGGCCACGTCACGCCGCCGCGCATGACCAATCGCTTCGTTACGTCACAACCGCGTCGGTGGAGCCAAACCGCTCGATAGAAAATTACACGCTGCGTTTTCACTCTGCGCGTTTTATTTGCGTGGGAAAAAAACTTTTAGTGTGAGAGACAAGAGACTTCGCCGCTGACGATGTGTGTCCACTTCTTTTGTGATGTCACAAACGTTCGGCGCCGTTGCCCCATTGTCACACCGTTAGTCTCGGGAACAAATTCCCGTTGTACAAAAACACTTTACCCATTCATATTACGTCACATTGCCGCCGTGCTTTGTGACGTCACTCAGGCATTTTCGTTTCCTTGGAGCAGGTCAGCCTTTTGCGTCATTGCTCTATCCTTTTTTCTTCTCGCGAACAGAGGCCTCTTTTATATCTTCCCTCTAAAAACCAATGCAATTACACGCGCAGTTTTGATTTTTTAATTTATCCACGACCGCAGCGTGGAGCAAGCGCTCGCCGCACTTTTCTGCGGTTGTTATGGGCGACAGCAAAGGGAAGCGCCGGAAACGTCGCCTCTCGACGATTTAGCGAAGAAATATCCTTTTGTTGCTCCGCCGCGGTGTGGATGTCTTGCGTATATGTCATCTATTGGTGGTATTTATGTAATAAACTTTTTAACCAAACGTGAAGAGGTGCTACTTTTGTGGTAAAAGCATTTCGCAGCTGCGCAAACCGACCACGTGAAACTCGTGTCCTGTTTACTGCAAAAGCGTAGCTAGCCCAAAAATTTGAGGCAAATATTTTCAGGACCAACCTTCCTTAATGTTAAATTTAGAAATTTGGAGAGGGTGCATAGGGCTTTTGCCTCTCTTGTCTACGCCTATGGTCGACTGGCATGTCAAATAAATTAATGTGAGCCGTAAAAGCGACAAATTGACGAATGTAAGAACTTTAGAACGCGTTTTTAAAACGGCGGTGTAGCCACAGTTGAAGTCTGCAAAAGTTTAACAACGAAATTTGATAGGGTGGGGGCAACATTTACGTCTCATTGACAGGGTTGGCGACTTAATTTATTGGCATTCTCGAAATACTATTACCCCAAAATATCTTAGTAAGTCTTGTTGTGCTGTCTTTCAAAACAAAAGGCAATGGATACAGTCCCAACGATTATGCCATCGTTTTATTTTATATTTGTGGAAAAATAACTGTAATGAAATCTCTATACAAGAGAGCAACCGGGTTGTGACATTACAATACTTTGCTGGAAATTAAGCGGATACCTAAACGACAGGCGCCCAGCTGCCGCCCTCGCATCGAATGAGTCGAATCTGTCCCAAAGTTTATGTACAGTAGTTTACAGTAGCAGGGTTTGTAACTGTTAAGGCGCCAAAGACACCCGCACACGCCGGGAAACGGGGAAGTTATTTACATTGTATAACAAACTTTATTCATTGTTAAACTCTGCTGCGCCGAAGGCTGAGAAAGAATTCAATATTAGCAACAAAATGCCTTTCATTGGGCGGCTAAAACAGGAAGTGATCTCCACGACCAAGCATCTGTCTTTTGCCTGCTGCTCTCTCACACACACATTAAGCTTTACTACGTACCTAAAAATGGAGTTTGTTATGTTTCAGGGTTTCGTGTTTTCATTTAACTGGTGAGGTCAGATATAAGAAAGGAAAAGCAGCTTGCGTATTTGTGATTTTTTCCCAAACCGAATGAAACCGAAAGTGCTGCGCTGTATCTGTTAAAAAACATGACAAAATGAATTCAAACAGATTAGGTCAAATATGTCCACACAACTTTGCTGCAAACCTAACCACTTTGTTGTAGCGTTACTGATGAACGCCCTAACGGAAGTACCTAATGCGAAAGTTGGTTGTTTAGAGTTGCTCCGAGCTCTAACGAGGTTAGCGTTGCGGAGGCGTGACGTTGTTTATGCTTAACTTGCGGAAGAGAAATTCAGAGAGATCATTTAGTTCATGTCACTACTTTTCCGAAGCAGACTTACTTGTTTACATTTCCAAATTTTGTTTTTTTGTAGCTGTAGATGACAAGCATTGTGAATCGAGGGTTTGTTGTATAAGCAACCCTAAACGGCCTCATCCTGTTGCGAGAACGAACAGCTGCCGAAGCATAGCTGAGAGAACGCAGCAAATAAAGCATGACTGAAATCGGGGAGTATGTGATACAAAACTAAGATCACGAGACAAAAACAATGAACCTAACTCAGCTGAACGCTTTTCAAACCCAATCCTCTCAAAATGTAGATCAACTGGAAAACAATTTCTTATGGTCGCTTATGCATCACCCCAGGCATCACTCAGTCATTGCTCAGGTGTCCTTCGCTACGGAATATACGCCACTGATAGTTATGTGCGTGGCGGTTGTAGGAATCATCGTATGCTACGGGTTTATAAAGATGTGCAATCGTTTAAGCGTAGAGGCCGATGAGGAAACGGGCCCACGTGGCCAAGCGGATGCAAACGGAACCCAGACACCAGGGTGCTGCCCGTACTGCTGTGTGCCATGCAACAAGAGGGGCACAGATGCCGAAGAAGGCCGTGTAATTAACTACGGAGCAACCGAAACATTAACTTTGTTTCCATATAGAGAAGATTACACAAGATGATCAAAAGATCTGAAGTAGTTTACTCTGCCTTATACTTTTAATCTGCCATTTGGTTGTTTTATTTTGCTAGTTCTTTCTGTCGTTTGATTCGCTTTATTTCTTTGCATTTATGTTAGTTTTCAGTCAAACAATATTCGCCAAAATCTTTTTTTTCTTCGTTTTACAATCGCTTTTAAGTTGTTTTTTTTCGCCGATTGATTACAACTTGAAATACAGCGAAATATTTCTAAATGAAAACAAATGCGTGCGCTAAATTATCTGAATCATCCTACAGACAAAACACATGGACTCCTATGTTTGTTTATGTTTGTTTACTTTTAATCTCGGTTGCTGGACAACGATTAGTAACCGGGTATATTTCATGAAACTACTTTCGATTTACTTGCTCTGGTGTTCATAGGGACCAAAGGCAAATGGTATTATATTACATTTACGACATTGCTGGCAAGAAGCTAAAAACAAGTCAAAAATATTGACAGACATTTAAATTCGTTAAACTCTATGCAAACATAATTTTTGGCACATGGCGAAATTTTAAAGCAGAAAAAAGTTCAGTGTTGTCATGGACTCGACTCGAGTAGTGTTGTAAAGAAAAAAAAAACATTTTAATACGACTCGATTTGACAAGCCACTGCCAGTTTGCAAGATTAAAGTTGCAAAATTGCTGAATTTTTATATGCAAGTTGCCGTTTTAAGTTTCGAATACTCTCACCTTCTAACACTTCTCTCTGACAAGGGTGGGTAGGCCATATTTTAGGGTACTTTAATTTGCTGCTAACTGCTGCTATATAAATATGTTCGTACGTTACCACAAACTCATGGATGAATCTTGTCACAAATCTTGAACCCACTTTAAACGGTTTCTTTGCCATACCTTTTAAGTCACAAAGTCCAGGTATTTTTTACTGAAGCCATACTTAATGTAAAATCCAAACGTTCAATCCGGTCAGCCAATGTTCTTTATCGACAAATTGTCCTGAAATAAATACAATCTTATTGTTGTTGTGGTACGTTTGTTGTAAACGTGTTCTTGTGGTTCAAGTGTGATCTAAGATACCCCCTAATGCAATAAGTACAATAGGCGTCCTGTTTAGTCGTAATTTAGCAAACTTTGAAATAATACATTAATTTACTCAAAGCAACTTAAATTAGGACAGTCATTTTATACTCTTTGGCGGGTGACATCCAGCAAATTAATTTAGAACTATCTGTCCCCTAATCGGCCCAAAAGAACCGTTTTTCAGCATGACAAGTTGATGTAAGCGTTACAGAAAGAGCCGTTATTTTGCAAACCTTATCATCTTTCGGCCAACAGTTACATTTTATGATGTAAAGACAAAAAACGTATAACTGTTTTGGGGTGTAAAAGAGCAAATTTTTTNTTTAACTCTATGCAAACATAATTTTTGGCACATGGCGAAATTTTAAAGCAGAAAAAAGTTCAGTGTTGTCATGGACTGGACTCGAGTAGTGTTGTAAAGAAAAAAAACATTTGAATACGACTCGATTTGACAAGCCACTGCCAGTTTGCAAGATTAAAGTTGCAAAATTGCTGAATTTTTATATGCAAGTTGCCGTTTTAAGTTTCGAATACTCTCACCTTCTAACACTTCTCTCTGACAAGGGTGGGTAGGCCATATTTTAGGGTACTTTAATTTGCTGCTAACTGCTGCTATATAAATATGTTCGTACGTTACCACAAACTCATGGATGAATCTTGTCACAAATCTTGAACCCACTTTAAACGGTTTCTTTGCCATACCTTTTAAGTCACAAAGTCCAGGTATTTTTTACTGAAGCCATACTTAATGTAAAATCCAAACGTTCAATCCGGTCAGCCAATGTTCTTTATCGACAAATTGTCCTGAAATAAATACAATCTTATTGTTGTTGTGGTACGTTTGTTGTAAACGTGTTCTTGTGGTTCAAGTGTGATCTAAGATACCCCCTAATGCAATAAGTACAATAGGCGTCCTGTTTAGTCGTCATTTAGCAAACCTTGAAATAATACATTAATTTACTCAAAGCAACTTAAATTAGGACAGTCATTTTATACTCTTTGGCGCGTGACATCCAACAAATTAATTTAGAACTATCTGTCCACTAATCGACCCAAAAGAACCGTTTTTCAGCATGACAAGTTGATGTGAGCGTTACAGAAAGAGCCGTTATTTTGCAAACCTTATCATCTTTGGGCCAACAGTTACATTTTATGACGTAAAGGCAAAAAAACGTATAACTGTTTTGGGGTGTAAACGAGCAATTTTTTTGTTAACAAGCCAATGGTGCAAATACTGTTTCTATGGCAGAGAAAAAATCTATCTTCGCAGTTGTGTTGGTTGCTCGTTGACCGTTGCTGTAGTAGTGATCGGATACTGACTGTCTGGAAAAAGCTATACGCCGTAAACATAGCGTTTAGGCGTAACATCTCAATTTGTTGCTGTTGTCGTTTCAAGCCTGGGTAGTACAAATTGTTTGCTGTAAGGTTTTTTGTTAATGTAGCTATCATTAAATAGGAATTGGTTTAGAAACAGACGAGTATTGTTTAGTTAGGATTTAATAATTTATTATTTGTTGTTTTTAGTCTTTCGATGAAACACGAAACAGGCACTTTGCTTTTAATATCTCTAATTTATNAAATTAGGACAGTCATTTTATACTCTTTGGCGGGTGACATCCAGCAAATTAATTTAGAACTATCTGTCCCCTAATCGGCCCAAAAGAACCGTTTTTCAGCATGACAAGTTGATGTAAGCGTTACAGAAAGAGCCGTTATTTTGCAAACCTTATCATCTTTCGGCCAACAGTTACATTTTATGATGTAAAGACAAAAAACGTATAACTGTTTTGGGGTGTAAAAGAGCAAATTTTTTTGTTAACAAGCCATTGGTGCAAATACTGTTTCTATGGCAGAGAAAAAGTCTATCTTCGCAGTTGTGTTGGTTGCTCGTTGACCGTTGCTGTAGCAGTGATCGGATACTGACTGTCTGGAAAAAGCTGTACGCCGTAAACATAGCGTTTAGGCGTAACATCTGAATTTGTTGCTGTTGTCGTTTCATGCCTGGTTACTACAAATTGTTTGCTGTAAGGTTTTTTGTTAATGTAGCTATCATTAAATAGGAATTGGTTTAGAAACAGACGAGTATTGTATAGTTAGGATTTAATAATTTTTTATTTGTTGTTTTTAGCCTTTCGTTGAAACACAAAACAGGCACTTTGCTTTTAATATCTCTAATTTATACTTTCTGTTTAGTAATCCCTTAGACCAGCTTGGTGATATGTAAGTTAAGCTGTTATGGACAATGAAAGTTTTGGTCACAGCAATACCTTGACATCAGTACAGCCACTGGGATAGCACACTCAATATAGAACCCTGATTGGAATTGGATTGCAATGAGTGCAGAAAGTCGACAAGTAAGTTTTTATCCACTAGTAAGGACCTGCCACCTTAACCCCCTTTTTCTCATTTGAAATATTGCTACAAGGAATAAATACTACAACTAATTTGCAAGTATACTACACTGACCAAGTGGAATTCAGATATTTTTTATTGTGGTTAATTGTAACACTCAGTATTTTTGTCAATATTTAATTTTCTTCCATAAAGACTGTATTAAAGAATTACTACATTTAACATGGATTTTGAATTGTAGGCTACTTTATCATCAAATACTACTTCCTCTGGTGGTAAGCTCTCATTCACCAAGATGCTTAGCAATGATCGCTCAAACGAACCATCAAGAACAAGGTCTGTTCAGTTGGAGGGCATGCCTGTTTTAAAGAAAAATAGAAACAAAAAGCATGACAAAGCAATGATGCAGGAGGCACAAAAAAGAATTGCAAAGTGTAAAGAATCACAGGACAGGCAGTTGGACCTGAGTCGACTGGATCTGATTACTTTGCCCATTACCATCAAGGACTTGTCACACCTTTCTGACATTTACTTGTACAAGAATAAACTGACAAAGGTGCCAGATGAGGTTGGGTGCCTTATCAACTTGTCCACCCTTGCGCTGTACGAAAATCACCTCACCACATTGCCATCTACTCTGCAAAACCTAAAACTTGTAAAGATGCTTGACTTAAGGTAAATAGTTGGTTATTAAATAATATTTTAGTTGTTGACTCGTTTTTATTTGTTACTGTTTTTTACCACAACCAAAATGTATATTACTTCCTGTAACCCCCATATCTAAGAAAATAGCATGTTTATTGACTAACTTTCTTGGAAAAAAATATGAACAAAATTTATGTTTAATGTTTTGAACAAAACCTGATCACAATGATTTGGCCTGAAGTAGTGTTGGGGATGTTGCAAGTCTCTGCAATATTGGAAGAAAGCTTCTTCCTTGGTCACATTTGTTGAAACCACCTAATTTACATTTACACAAGAGGCATGTGAAACATGGACTTCCCTTTTGTCAGTATATCTGCATTCAACTGCTAGACACTGTTTCCATGTTGTTGTGAAATACCTTGCTGTGCATTGGCAGACAGTGTACATTTGTGGTGCATTTGAAAAACGGTTTTTGCCAACAGACACAACAAGTTGCGACAAATTCCACCAGTCGTCTATCAGATGAGGTCGCTGCGCAAGCTGTATTTAAGGTTCAACAAAATTTCCACCATTGACCCAGCCATTGAACAACTTGAAAATCTTGAGCAACTTATCATTCGGGAAAACAAAGTAAAGGAAATCCCAGCTGAAATAGGTGAAAGGCAGCATTGGGGAACTTTTCTAACTGATATGATGGGCCATTGAATTTTGGAGTATGTGGGTGGTGAACTGTTGTAAATTCTCTACTTAAGTTCCTTTGGCTGGCACCTACCTAAATTCCCTTTTTACTGAGAAAAATTTTGATTTTCATTTGTTGAGGCCTAAGCGCTATGCAAACAGAGCTGCCAGCATTTAGGAGGCGCGAATATTAACAGCCATGACTGGACGGTCAATGGTCATTAGCCTTCATACCAACATGTAATTGCTTTACATCTTCTCCACAGGAAAATTGACACAACTTGTGACAATTGATGTGTCCTACAATGAACTTGAATCAATCCCTGATGAAATTGGTCAATGTCGCCTTGTTACATTCCTTGACTTGCAGTATAATCGACTGACTGTTCTTCCTGAGTCCTTAGGTGAGTCTGCAGTGCCAAGTTTTTTATGGTCTAAAGCTTTGAAATATAAATGCATTTTACATTGTACTCCCGATTACAAATGCTATTGCAATATTTATCTATTGGTAAATAGCAATAGAAATGTAACTTGTTGTTTATGATAAAAGCGTTGTGTTTTGTCTTAGCCAATTGATCGACATGCATGGATGGTGTCCAAACTAAAACCACAAAGCTCATCGTCAACAACATCTTTGTGTTTTGCAGGAAATTTGGTGAAGCTAAGCAGGCTTGGTCTCAAGTACAACCACCTTATTGGCTTGCCCCGTTCCCTTCAAAACTGTGTCCTGCTTGATGAACTTAATCTAGAAAACAACGATATCGAAGCCCTGCCTGATGTAAGTGCATGGCATTGATAATGGTTGTGAGACTAAACAATCATTGGTCATGGAAAGTGGAATTGATTTTTTTGTGGTGACACACTTTTCTGAGAGTTTCAAATTATTTTTACCATGTTTAGGGTTTTCTTACAAGCCTGACGAACTTGAACAGCTTAACGCTTGCCAGAAATAAGTTTTCCACGTATCCTGTTGGAGGACCTTCACAGTTTACATCACTTGTGTCATTAAACATGGAACACAACCAGGTAAACACCCTTTCGAGCAGTGCACCGCAACCTTTTTTTACTGACGTCAACTTTCAAAATTTGGCGGCACACCTGTTTTGAGCCAGGACAGCTTTTTCGAATTTGATAATTTCTGCTGTGACGTTATAAAACATCATATATGCATAGTGGGTATTGTAACTAGAGTTTGGATTAGCAAATTGTTGACCATCTGTAATTTCTTTTTTTAAAAAAGTTCATTAAGATACAATAACCCCGCGGCACACTAGCATCAGCTCACTGCACACCAGTGTGTCGCGGTGCACCGTTGGGGAGCACTGCTTTAGGATAAAGTATGTGGCTCCTATTTACTTTTTGGGAGTCCTTATTTGGCAATGTGTCAATTGCATGTGCCAAACTCTTCCATTACTGGTATTTGTTAGCAGTAAGCACAGATCATACATTAGTAAATGGAAGAGTAGCCTATGCGTAGCCTCTTAGCCTATGTGGACAAAGAAGACTGTGTTCGTTTAATAGGCATCTTTTTTAATCTGTATGATTCACCAAAAGTAAAACAAAAGACAGCATAACAGTTGTGTAACACATGAAAATAAGAAACACACAGTGTCTGTCCTCCCAAAAATTTTATTTATTGATTTGACTTGTAAATGTCACATTCCTAAATGCATAAAAGGACGTAAACCCCTTAAAAGTCTGTTTGGTTTCAACTTTTAATCATGCCTGTTTACCTTACTTCATTAAAAGGTTTGACCTAATGGCTAAGTAGGCTTCATGTCTTTCATCATGATATATTGGCTCAACCATGTTAACACTGTAATACCATCCATAATGCATGACCCCTGTCAGTCAATTTTGGCACCCTACTTACTAATTGACAGGCTGGCATTTTGTTTCGTTTTCCTGAAGAAGCTTAGTGGGTTTTTAAATTGTTACCGCCCAAAGCAAGTAAAAAGTGGAAACAAAAATATGTTCTTTTGTGCTCGACCAAAATAGTTTTATGTCCTTGAAAACTGTTTTTGTTTCAATGTGTCAATCCCTGCTTCGTTACTGTAACACCTTTAAAAGTGTGTCAATTTGTTCTGATTGGGCTTTCCCTTGTAATTTATATAAACTGTGTTCCTTTGTATTAGCAACTAGTGTCTTTTCTAGCTATAGCCCTACCCAACAGCACATAATAACAGGGCTCATGATTAAGCTATCTCCACTGAGTTGTAATTATAACGTAACTATCCGGCTGATTACAGTGTTGTGTCGTCAGTTTAGTTTTGTGTCCAGCACATTTTACAACTACTACGAAATTTCAATCACAATGATAAGTTTATGTTTCATTGGAACAGAAGATGTATCAAAACATTTATATTTCTACTCCTGCAAAAGTTTTTTTATCACAATAGCTTTGTTGTTTCAACTTGTAAAGGTGTTATGATATGTTTTGGCACAAGCTATGAAGTAGAAAAAACGTTTTTTTGTTTCTTGGGAGACTTTTTCCTTTATTTCTTTTAATGTAGGTTTCCAAACACCTCATGCAAATTGCTGTGGCCATTTNTGATTAAGCGATCTCCACTGAGTTGTAATTATAACGTAACTATCCGGCTGATTACAGTGTTGTGTCGTCAGTTTAGTTTTGTGTCCAGCACTTTTTACAACTACTACGAAATTTCAATCACATTGATAAGTTTATGTTTCATTGGAACAGAAGATGTATCAAAACAATTATGTTTCTACTCCTGCAAAAGTTTTTTTCATCACAATACCTTTGTTGTTTCAAGTTGTAAAGGTGTTATGATATGTTTGTGCACAAGCTATGAAGTAGAAAAACCATTTTTTTGTTTCTTGGGAGACTTTTCCCTTTTGTTTATTTACCTTTTAATGTAGGTTTCCAAACACCTTATTATCATTCAAAATGCAAATTGCTGTGGCCATTTTGTTTCTCTGAAATATTTTACCAATGTTAGTTCACTTGATTTTGATTGACAGGTTAGCAGGATACCATTTGAAATTTTTTCACGAGCGAAGCACCTGTCGAAGTTAAACATGCGAAACAACCAGTTAACCTCACTTCCTTTGGATGTGGGGTCATGGACCAGCATGGTAGAGCTGTGCCTCAACACAAATCAATTAACGCGACTTCCTGACGATATCGGAGAATTGGAGACACTACAGGTAACAACTCATTGCTGGTTTGGGTGTTGCAAATTTCTGTCTGCGTTGGATTTGTTGTTAATTGCTGCACCTGCTTTTGCCAACGCAGTGTGCGGTTTGGGATTAAACCAAATGCTATATGCGGCACATAACCACAAAATCTGACCCTGGTATTGCAAATGGCATATTGGAACAACAAAGGTGACCTTTGCCCTTGACTGGTTTTAACAAGGCCAAAATTAACATATGTGGTTCATTTACTAAACCTCGCGAATAATGTGGGTTCAGACACATTAACTGTGTGGGTAAACACAAAGAGGCCAGGTTTGCAAAACAACCTCTATGTTAATATTGGTACCAAACAGACTGTCTAATTGTGATTCACGCTTTTGTGTCATTTCGCATATCTGCCGGCCTTGTTGGTTTCGGTACCTCGACAGGCGGGCTGCGAAAAGGGTAAACAAAATAGAAAGCACCATTGCAGCAGCAAAACGCTCGCTGACACCCGTTATCGTGCGGTAGTCTCTATATTAAGCTATAAATAGCTGCAGCTGAGCCGTATACCGCCTATGTGACGTCACCGAGTCTGCATTGTGTGCGAACAGGGAGGTTGCCTTGTGCTGGGCTGTAGCGGGGTTGTGCAAGTGAAAATCCGAGTCGGTTGCCACGAGGAAGTTGTTGTTTGGTGTTTCGCTTTCAAACTTTGCCTGTGGTGTTAATAAATTATTCACCCACGTCGAATAAGTGCCCGCGAGCAGGCCGTAAAACTGTCTCTGACGTCAGCAGTCGGGTGTATTGTGATTTCGTACGTCGCAGTTGGCGCTTGCGGTGATATGAAACAACACAAGGTCGAACTCCACAACGGCGCGTTTGCATACGATGCCAGTGAAAGCTTGATGTGGACTATATTAACCAATGAACTTTCCGTTTCGCTAATTGCCTTTGAAAGGGCCTCGGCAGCTTATTAGAGGTTATAATTAGATTTCCACCGACTTTTGATCGATTCAGTTCGACCTTTACGACCTTTAAGGAATATCAATCCAGCGTCATTAGCCGTCTCGTCAAAAGAAATAAAGCTTAGTTTCACTCAGTATAGGGCGTAATGCACAAGTGACTTCAAACTCGGCTCCACTGCCGTCAATTTAACCCGCCTGGTTGAAAAGCGCCGCGTGGACATGGCGCGTTCACCCTTCCGACATTTCCTCTACGTTGGTCTCTGGGCCGTGACGTGCATGCAGTTGAATCTTCGCTCTCGCATGAATGTCGATCTCGCCAGCGCCTGGCACGTCATAGCAGCTGCTTCACAGTTCCAAGGCGGTTCACAGTCAAATGCCTTCGCCGGGCGACGATTTTCGTGGAAGTTGCGTTTTCGCGATCGTCGGAATTTTAAGTGCGTCAGCGGATAAAAATTGCTACCAGGCGTTTTTCGAAATGAAACGTGGCGTTTTCCTGCGGCGAGACGCCAGTCGCTTTCTTGCGTTAAAGTTTGCGGAACTGATTTGGAATCATTTAGCGATCTAATTGCGTTCGCCGAAGGAGCGCCAGTTGCCTAATCGAGTCACTACGACAGCGCCAATGCCAGTGACTTGACGAAAATAACTCGGGGACCGCTTTCATTTCGCTTTGTGTGGTGATTCACGTGTCTCGTCTCAAACGTCTCAATTGTGTTCGGTGGTGGCAATCGTATGCCCCGCATATGGCGTGCGGTCCCGGGGATTGAAACGGGCTTTGGCGCGTACACAGGGGTATCTGTTGCGATTTCCAGCCGAAAGCCGCGACTGAACACGAAACCTGGCATAGTGCAAACAACATGGATTGAATTCCTGGCGCCCCGCGTCACCACCTTCTCTCCCACAATCTCGCCGTTGTGGAATTTTGTTTGCTTTTGAGCCGTTGCTTTGCGCGCTACAGTCAATTGACCGCCGCACAAAAGGCGATTATCGTAAACCCCGAATTTCTGACCGTAGGAAAACGAAATTTTGTATGCTCCTTCCTAATTTATCGTTTTTCCAACTTCGTGTTTAGTGATGTTAATTTCTGTGAACAATCCCCCTTTTCCAGTTTACGTAAAAAAGTCAGTTTTTAGGCTGTAGTACACGTCGAAGATGAAATGAACTTCAAATCAAATTTCAGATCAAAGAAGTGATTTGTAACCGTGATTGCAGAAATCTACTGAGTCTCCGAATTTGAACTCGATATTCTCCCAATTACTCCATTAGAGTCCGCCGATAAGTAAACTACCATCGTATCTTTCAGTAGCAGTAACTTTGTGGCTTTTCTCGTCACTTCAACGGCGCTTATTGTAGCTCAAGCCATAATAGCGTTTTAATAAGCCCCCCGATCGGCTTTGAGCCTGCTCACACATCCACTTTACGCCAGCGGGCGGAGATGCTGACGTCATTAGGTAGACAGTCGACGTGCAAACGGGGACGACCAACTTATCGACGAGTTGTTTATTCATAGTGTGACGTCACAATGCAACAGCGCCTAGGGATGTTTTGATTGTCGCAAGTCGAGTCGTGTTGAACTGGAATACAAACGGATTTTCTCTAATTTCGGTTTAAGGACCGAGCAATGGCCAAGTTCGGTCCTCGCGCGGGGTTTCCAAGTCCGCTCTTTCAATAGGCTTCGCTATCACCTTTCACGCTTGGATATTAATAGGCAAAACTGGTATATTGGGACTCTTACGTTACACAAAATCGTGTGACGTGCCCGCACACGCAAAAATCTATTTAACGTTGTGTCCAAAAAAGTCCCGCTGTCTGACGCAGTAAAGACCTTTCGATATTTTTGAAAATCAGGTTCTCCAACAGCAAATCAAGCTGCGTTGGTTGGTCGAAAAACGCTTGTGATAGGCTTTCGACCCAAAGTCCATAATCTCATTAGGCACTGCTCCCAAGTGCTTTATTGCTTTGGGCGGCAGCTGAGTAGGTCAATATTGCGGACCCCATGTATATTTAATGGCACTTAGACTGACTGGCATGTGCAAGCTTATTAATCATAAGTCCCTTGAGCCCTTAAACATGGCAAAGATAATAAAGTACCCCCAAAATGTTCCGCGTTTGGGAGTTAAATGGTTTCGTACCTTTTTTCTTTCGTTCATTTTAATGATTGGTTTTTCTAAGTGACCTGCACAGTAAATTGTACATTACGGGCTTTAGAAAAGATTGAAAGATGCAACTTAAACGCAGACGCTGTTCCATTTCACACATTAGAAGTGACATTCACGTTATGCCAGCGGAGCTATCGTATGCAGTTTTCAATGTTTCTGTTCTAACTAACCGGGTTATCAGGCTGTTGTGATAGAGCTTTGGATAAATAACACATTAAGCACGACAAACATCCCTGCTGACGTAGTTGCCGAGAAACACGTCAAAATTGGTGCCTCTCATTGACGTTGCTTGCCGTCAGAAAAATGACGCAAATGTAACTAACCATCGATTATTTGGGCAGGTTCTGATGGTCAGTAACAACCTCCTGCGTCGTATTCCCGGCACCATAGGGAAGCTGGTCAACCTGCAGTGTCTCGACCTTGAGGAGAATCACCTCGAATCGCTGCCGCCCGAAATTGAACATCTCACGCAGGTATTTTATACGCAGTGCACGTTCAGTGTTTGACCCATGTACCTATGTAATTCAATTTTGTGTCGTTTCAAAAAATTGGTGGCCGTGTCAACCAAGGCGCAGACTTTTAGATATTTTTTAAATATATTGCACTGACCTTGCTTCTTCTGCCTATCTACACAGACCTTTGCACGTCATTCTTTTGTGACTTGTACGTTGGTCCGAACAAATTATTTGCAAAACGGTAAAAATCTTCTCTGGCACGAGTTATTCTTTACGCTCTATAAAGTAAAGTTTGAAACCTTCATAGATGTAAAAATTTTAGTAGCTTCTCGTGACTTCTCTGCTCGAACCTGTTAAGTCTTCAACGCTTGAATCGAACATGCAAGTCTTCATGTTAATTCATTCTATCATTTTTGTGGCAGTTGCGCAAGCTAAAGCTGCAAGGTAACCGTCTCACGGTTTTACCTCGCGGTCTTGGTCATCTCGCCAACCTCACTGTACTTGCTGTCGGCGAAAACCAAGTTCAGAATCTCCCCAACGAGATTGGTAGGTGCAAACTATACCTAGGGACTTTCTGGGGGAAATTGGCTCACAGAAAAATACGTTTTTATCTTACGGTTTACTGCTGAAAAGTGATAAACTACACGGGAAATTGATAACGTAATTCATTAGACGATATAAATGTTGTATTCCAAATTTCAAATTTAAATGGTCAACCAGTGGTTAAATTACGCTTGGGTGAAACTAATGTGTACCAATAAACACTGCAATAATCTTGTAAACCTAGTTTATTGAACTTCTCAAGTGTAAGTTTTGTCTTAACCAACATTGTGTTATTCCGTAAGCAACCTAAACGACTGGCATTTTACCTCGTAACAATATGTTTTATTACGGGACTTTGCCCAACTTATCCACACGTTTGCCTTCCTATCTAGTAAACAGTCTGTAGTTCCTCATTTTCGCTTTGCCGACATAACCTTTCCTTTTCTTCCACAGGCAACCTACAGAGTTTAGAGGAACTCTATCTTAACGACAACCCGCTCCAAGTCCTGCCCTTCGAATTAGCGCTCTGCACTAAACTCGCCCTAATGTCCGTAGAAGACTGTCCATTGTCACAGATCCCGCAGTTGGCAGTGGAGGGCGGCCCCAGCACCATAATGCAGTATCTGCGGGTCCAGGGCCCTTATAGAACTATGGTCTGAGGCACAGTTTCGGTCTGGGTCTGCAGTAGTGTTCAGTCGCAATGGTTTCATTCGAACTTTGCCGGTCGTGCGCGGTTCAATCTCTATTTTATCTATAGGATGGGAGAGTGTTATCTGATTTTGTTAAAGCCCAGGTTACGGTGGATGTTGTACATTTTTAAGGATACAACAAATTGCTTTCGCCTTGAATTTTACTAATTTGTCCAGACTGGCTTACCCGAACTCGAGGTTTCCGTTCCGTCCAGGTAACCCGAATTTTTTAACTTGTTGCTGTTGTGGAGTCCTTCCGGCGCAAATGCATGGTTCTGATTGGTGGTGCGTCCCAAGTGGTACAACCTCAAATAAACACACTGATTCTCAGAGGGCAACTCCTCCCAAAACCAAAACTATTTCCGCGTCCACATTTTTTGTATCAACTCGTGTGCCTTGACCTTGAAATCCGCATAAGGTCAAAACTTGTGTGGCATATGCTTCCTCCCTGTTAATATTCTTTGCACGGTCATGCCACTTGCATTGCATTGCAGATAAAGTTCGACTTGAACCTCGATCGCTCTTTGGTGCCACCTACCGTATCACGTGTCCCGTTCAGAGTTTAACAAAAAAAATCACAGGTGTGTTGGTTCTAGGCATTATGTTGCGCTGCTCCAACTTTCTTAGGTCACAACAAACCTTTTTAGTGTCAGTGGCAACAGACCTCGTCCAATCAGGCCACGTTGCTTGCCCGCGTGTACCTGGCTTGTAAACGTAACTTGCTTTGTCATTCCCATCGATAAACATCACATTTTGCCAAAATCATCCCTCACACGTGGGGGGGTTTCCCGTTAGGTGTAGCCCCACATCCCATCATAGTCGTCTTACTAATCCTGCTAATCGCTATTTCTACGTGTCTTTTCGCTTTTGTCCGCTCTTACACTAATTTTAATCGTGCAGTTTGCCCTTTCGCCTATATTTTCCCCCGCCCCTGCCACACCCAATTTTTTTATTTCGCCCGAGTCGCACCTCGGGGCAAACGATCAAACCTTTTGGGGGTATTATGAAATGTCTATGTATCTATTTTCAAATCGTCGACCTAACGTCGCTCTACATCGATGTGTTAGCGTTAAAATCACGCTTTTTGCGTTATGTTTTCCGAAAATTTCAGAATCGTTTTTATGTAATGGTATAAACTCTGTTAATCATTTGAATATCGTTGAAGTAGGGCGTTTTCGTACAGAACTAAAGTTTATAATGAACTTCTCATTTTCCCACGTGAAGTATAATGTCACACCAACAATACGTGTGTATTTAAACGTTCACATGAGTCAGTAACGGTGCCGAACTAAATTAATGGTAACTGTTTGGTTTGCTAAAACACAAAGCACGACTTTGCGTAAAAATCCAATTTCATTTTTGTACGAATCTATCTTTTAATGTTATTATTATGTGTGCCGGGTAGGAAGTTTTGGTCACAAGTGTTAAACATTTCTTCACGAGATCTTATCCGCTACAAGCCGTAAGATGTATTCCCGGTTTTTTCGTGATCGCCTTTTCTAATCACCTGTCTTGAAAAATCACACAATGGTGTTTTTTTACACAAGCAAGTTCCATCACTAAATTACGCCATGCTCGACAAAGCAAGCCTACGTCAGCATACCGTGGTGTTATAACGCCTTCCACCCCACTCATAAATGCACTATCGTCATCATTTTTGACCCTCCCTCTTGTTTTTCTTATGCTCTGCTATAGTGTTTAAAACCTTCGTAGTTTTTAAGCATTTTTTCGGATGACGCTTGCTTGTTTTAATAAAAAAAAAACTACTTTCGGAAAATAATGCACACACCGAGTGAAGAAGTTTAATGTAGTGCTCACTGAAAGAATAAATGACGGCTGGCGCTTAAAATACTGGCTAGTACTGTGGTTCTCAATCTTTTTTTATTCCGTCGAACCATTTAATATTCAAAGCTAAAATTCCCCCAACCGGAAATTTAGTTCGTAAATTTTGATAAATTATAGTTTAAACACAATTCCCTCTGTTGAGAACCACGGTTAGTAAATAGCGATTTTTTAAAAACAAGGTTTATCATTTCCCCTTTTACTATTGCGGACACAATTTTCCCTGTCACAAGCGAAACAGAATTGCATCCGTAAACTGGCAGTATGTTCCTGTAATATTTTTCCCGCCCAATTTCGATATTGATTAAGCCTCGGCCCAACCATTGTTTATGTTCAAGAAAACCCCAAACTTCCAAATGCCACTTGATCCAGTAGCCTACTATGCAAAGCAGCATTGTCACTCAACACAATGCGACGCGCCTCTTTCAGTCGCAGCCTGTCCTTCCGCAAGCGTCCAGTGAAGTAAGTATTTGGCGTGGGTGCCCCATTATAAATCTTAAAGATAGCTGAGAGGTAAGTTCATACCCGGAAACTGTGTGTATGTGTTTGGCTTCACCTGTTATGTATTCCGCAACAAACAGATGAGGCATTGTACTGAGTTGTTGCAAAAGGCGGTAGAAAGCGTCTAAAATTAAGGCTTGTGTCGAAAATGAGAAGTGACTAAAAGGCATTGTGTATGTTTTTCTGCAAGTACGGAAACAGCTCTAAGCTTTTACATGATAATCATAGAAGTAATCCAATTCGCTGACTCTGTTTTGAAGAAGTTGCGGCAAAAAAACTTAGGTAAATTTGTTTGTGAGTAAAACTTCATTCAAACTTAATGCGTTTTTGCAGTTATTCGTGTCGGTAAGAAAATAGTAAAAGTCCCAATGGAGAACTTGCTTAGTGAGAAATGGTCTGCCAGAAACATCTTTCGTCGGATGACAGGCAGACGAGGTAAGTCTAAGTTCGTTTTTCTGTCGCACAATTTATCGATGTGACTTTTTTTGAGTCTTTTCGTAATTTTCAGTGATCAAAAAGCGCAAGAAGCCAAGGGTTGGTTTCTTCCCGCTTCCCACAGGCAAAATTGTCCCCTTCAAGACTTACGTTCAGGAAATGGGTGAAACCCCAGACTTGCTGGAGGCTCGACCACCCGGCTGGGATGAGAACAAGGAAGAGAGGAGAATCAATAAAAAGACCAGGTTTTGCTTCTGTAAAGTTATACATAAAATTTGTTAGAATTGCGGAATGACTCTCATAACATAACTTTTAAAACTCTTTTTTACCAAAAATGTGCTAGGCAGAAAGTTTTGTTTCCAGTAATTTTTTTCGTAATACCTCTTAGTGGAGTATAAGCCTTGGAAAAGTGACAACGTGACGCTTGGTCTACAATTTGTACATCGAATTCCCTTTCAAAAAGGCACATACTAGCTTTTTTAGAAGCCACCGCTTTTTGATGTGAAATTGAAACCCGACCTAAAAAAGTAAAATTTTTAAAAAAGACGTTTCAAATTTGGATTTTAAACAAAGAACAAACCAAATTTAAAAAGCATCTCAAGTTTTAACAGTACCAATTTTTTGAGTGTGGAATCACTGGTGATTAGGTTTTACTGTTGTGCATGCCTTGGATATCGGAGTTTGACTCATATTGTTTCGTTCCTTATCAGGAAGTCCCTGGTTCAATCGATCTATTGCGCATCGGTTGCGCTCTTCCTGTTTTCCTACGGTTACAACCAACTCTCGCTCATGCAGAACTACTTGCATGAAAGCCAGTTCTTCATGCAGATCAAGTACATGCCCGACTACGAGAACACGTACGGTCATGTGCAGCTGATCGCCAAATATGGGTAATTTTGTCGCATTTTTTTGGATGCACAATTCAAGGTTTCAAATATTCTCAAAAAAAGATCAGTACTTGTGTGTAAAACGTTTTCTATGTTTCGACAGACGTAGTCGTCATCATCAAGAATTGTTTTAGCAATTATGTTTTTGCTCTTTTTCTGCAATCATCAAACAAAATCTTAACTCCGCGATAACGTTTTTACATGTGATCACGCGCTACCAAGGTTTTCAAACCATTTTCACCATCTTTTTTGTCAAGAAAACTTCAATAACGTATTGTTTGGGTATTGTGACATTCCAGCAAGTGAAACCTTACGAAGATAAGGACTGCCCTAAAAAAATTGTGCCACAAAAAAACTAGTCTACATAAATCGCTTTTACAGGCTTGCCGCCATAACAGCCATGTTCGTACCGTACATGATTCGATCTTTCAAAGACAAGTGGATTTTGTTTGTTACTACCGGTTGCTACTCCATGTTTATTTCTCTGGGATTTCTCGACGCCAAGTACACCATCATGCCAAGTAGGAGACTGTCGATTATTTAGTTTCGATGAATATGCTGTGTAGGTTTTCCTGTTTTTTTTTATCTCATTAGGATTTTCTCAGATTAAAAAGAAGGCTTTGCGAGAACATTACAAATCGAATGGGAAACTTATTGCTAACACATACATTTATTTACATGATCTTTAGGCCCAAAAATCGCTGGGTTCTGTTGGCAAACAATAATATTTAAAGGTGTTAAAAAGCTTTCGAAAACTCTCTCATGTCTTTTTACCAGGTGGATTTATAGCCGGGATGTCATGCATTCCTTTCTTCACCACATTCAGCATGTACATGGTCCACATCGCACGAAGACTCGGTGATCTCAATCAAAAACGTCCCTACAACGGTAACTCATGACTGCTTTTTATTCCCAGAACATGGAAACAAGTTAAGATTTGCTCACTACCGTATCCACTTCAACAAACAAATGTTTGGTAACCTATTTGCAGGAATACAGGGCGACTGGTTGCTGGTGAAGTTCAACACATTTTCCTTCTTTGCTTGGTATTTTGGATATGCTCTCGCGTCGGGAACTTGTGCTTATGTTTTCCATGGGATCCTTCGCCGAAACGATACATGTAAGAACACTATCCAGGCCGCCATAAAGCGTTGCCGATAAAGGCACTGTCGCTGGTATTTGAACCAAGACACAACAGGAAGTTAGTTATAAACTTAACATTATGCAAGTATCCAAGTGTTCGTTTCTTGTCGTAGTTCGAACCAGTTGTTACTAAGGGAAGGTCATTCTGAAACTGTTATTTATACTATTAATAGCTGGTGTTGCCATCTGCTGTTTGAACTTTGATTCTGCTACAATATTACTTTGAAGTTATAGGCAACTATAAGAAAAACTAGAAAAACTGTTTGAATAATCACATCTACAGCAATGCGTAGCAACCACAAGAACAGCCTACTAGCACAAGATTTTTGATAATGCCTGTATAACTACATACAGCAAACAATTCAGTAAATGTCGTGCGTTTTCAAGATGTCTTTGTAAATAATCTTTCCTGTGGGCCGAAGTACTGCGATCAAGCCTGGCCTAACTGGTGGGACGTTTTGATGCAACAGGACGAGATACCACAGATTGACAACTATGCCTACGCTAACATGTAAGACTTAAAACACAAACACGTCATTTTTCCAAGTTTCCCACGCCTAGGCTATTTGTCTTAGCGCAGTGCCAAATTCCAACATTTTATGTCCCATGGCATATCACAAAGGCGCAAAGATTTTGTGACTCCAACAATGTAACAGTTGCACTATATTAAAGTTGAACACTATATTATGTATGAATTAAGGTGGTGTGACAAGCGTTTCCGATATAATTTAGGATTTAAATTCATTTAGTTCTACCGTAATTGTTGTGCACTTGACGTTTTTTCCTATTAACATCACTTCAAATGTCTTTACGAAATATCCAAAAATCCCCCTGTGGCGCGTGCGCCATTAATGGAAATCACTAATTTAGCCCTAAAACGAATATGCCACAAAATAAACACTACTTAACGTACTTTTGCAAGTGCAAATGCATGTTGTGGGATTGTGGCGATGGCGTTGTTTCTCTTCTGCTGCGTGGAGGGACAGACTGCAAAGGTGTGGGCTTACTTCAAAGACGAAAAAGGATTTGAGTTGAATTTCAAGCTCGGATGGAGAGCAGTGTTCAGCTGGAGACGTGCCATGCTTGCTCCTGTTTTTATCTTTATCGGATGGTCGATGGATTTCATTGCTTATTCCTATACCAGGGTATGTGTATTTTTGTCTGCGTTCTTCTTTTTTTAAATTACAGAGCCCAGCACAGCAAATATAGTAATTGGTCATACCTAAGACTTGTAAGCAAATAGTAAATGTTTTAATAGTGACTGTGTTTTTTGATCAGGTATGAGAGCGATATGATTGATTTTTCTGTTAGCAAAACAGCAAAGGTTGTTATTTTAGTGCTTCTTGCAGGCATACATACTGTGCTCGGCGGACAGCTGGAAAATGTTTGTTGGCCTTGCATCGTTCGGTTTTTGTGCCGCTATCACTGGTGGTATTGTACCGTGGGTGATCATAAGAAAATCCGCAGTGAACGGAATATTGCTACTTGGAGGTAATTGCAATAACGTTCACTCTGTTCGAACCGTAGTTAAGCCTCATTGACTTCTTTAGTGGCATGTTACATCGCATCGCTTGCACTCTTAACATTCTGGGGACCAGTAGCATCAATAGACGGCTACAAGTACTCGCACAGACAACCTAAAACGTGGGAAAGAATTATGTTTTATGTGGTACCTGGTGTCTGGGGAATCGGTCTCTCCTGTCTGAACTCTGCAATCAATTGTAAGGGTTGCCTTCTTTGTTTAGCTCCAAGTTTAGATTGTAACAACGGCATAAATTAACGCTTTGCAGTGAAGATTGAATTCGAGTACACTGATTCGGACGTGATGCTGCAAATGTTTACTGTTTACAACCACTGGAAGGCGGTAGGAGTGCTAATCGGATATTTGACCAGAAACATGTCAACCTGTACCAACGTGCGTCGTGTTTTCTATCATTTTTACTGTTACGTGTTCACAGCGTTGATACAAACTTAGAATATTTTGTTTTCAAGGCCAAACTTTACGGATTGATGGGAACGCTGGCACTTGGGTTGCTGATGTACTTGTGGTACGAATACAGACGCTTAAAGAAGGGAGACGGAATCGAGGTTGGTTAACTGTGTAGTACAAAACGTGTCCGCTGTAAAAAAATATGAGAATTACGAGCCCCGTAGCAGTTATAAAATAGTATGCAAAGTTTGGCCCCAGAGTGTTCAAACAAGCAAAAAAAGCGAGTTACCCAAATCAATAGGACATCAACTTAAAACAACTTAAAGTTATACATTTATCTTTTTTTGTCTCGTCAAAAACACAAAAAAAACATGAACAAAATTTCATATTTTAAACGCTCTTTTAGCTCAAAGACCTAAATATTGTCCGATTTGTCCCTAATCCAAATCACGAAGACATGGCAAACGAGTCTGATGTTGAAGATGAAGGAACGTCTACCTCAGAAGAGGAGGAGGCTGGAACAAGCTCTACGAGAAGAAAGGTTTTGCACCTGACTTAATTCTGGGGGACCAAAACTTAATTCTGGGGACCAAAATTCATTTTGTAAACACCATCTTCAAATTATCGCATCTAAAAAACTGTGCCACCGACTATATGAAAGAATATTTGGCGTCATCGTGTGTCTATGACGCAACAACGCGAAACCTGTTCGTATCTTTTGAAACGCAAACGAATGTTTCAATTCAACCAGATTGTCAGGTACAAACGACGCCCGCCACCAAACGATCCGCGACTCGGGAAAGCTTGGCGCACTCCATACTTTCCACCCGACCTCGACATTCCGCGAAAATATATCACTCCGGATGGTCACATCATGATTATGCCTGAGCATTGTAAACCGCCATTTGAGGTCCAGGTAGGTTTTAAACCTGCACCATAGAAAAATACTTTTATTTGGATTCGCTTCTATAAATAATATTGTCTCTTGGCAAATTCCAGTTTGTCAATTTTCTTTCATTGCAGATTAGTATTGATTTGTTTTACCAGGTTTTATCACACCTAAAACCGCTACACCAAAATTTTATCACAACTAATTGGGCCTGTGTTCGTTTCAGGACTCTTTTGATTCAAACGTCCTTCGCGACACAGACTTAAATCGCGTCACGGCGGCCTCCAGGAAAGTGCCTTATCAGCTCGGCTACGGGGCCCAGCCGCTCTTTTTCAACGTGGACGAACTCCTGGACGACCCGAGGGAGGTACTTCCTTGTAAGTTTGACCCCAGGGGCGACATCTTACCTGGAATGGAGGAGGAGCCGGACTGGAGGGAAGAGGATCTGGCGAGTCATCCGCGACACCGGATCCCGGAAAGATTCGAGCTCGCCATTGAGGCTCTGAGGAGGAAACGGGAGGACGAAGCTATGCTGGTTGAAGAGGATACACTGCGTAGAAGAAATATTGGTGCGACGGACGAGTCAGCTTACTTGCTTGATTTCGAATAGATTGGTGGCTGCATGCATAATGTAACGTAAAATATGTTGACTCAAATTAGATTACCTGCTGCTGTTGTGTGTTGATAAACTTTTGTTTGTGTGCTGCCGGATATTAGTTAATCACCATGTTGACAAATACATAATGTTGCCGAAATTTACCAACAGTGATAAATACATAATACTGTTGGCGATTTGTAAAATATAGCGAGTATAAGTGACAGTAACATAGTGTCCTAGTTACTTTTATTGCCAAACATTTAAAAAAATTAAAAAGGTATAGGGCAATCGGCCGAATGAAGAGTTTCTGGTTACGTTTCGTTTCCAAACCGCCCGTTTCAAAATAAGTCATCATTGTATATCCTAAGCGGTTATTGGTGTTAATAGCAATTAATGCTGTAACGCTGCCATACCAAGTTGCATTTTTCACAAGACACCAGTTTAGATTTTGCTTTTCTATTGTCAAACCCCAAATTAACAGGTTGGGTGCAACCTTAGCTGTAAATATGTCAAACGGACCAGCGTCATAACCTACATTTGTTCGTGATCTGCTCTTGGAACTAAACTTGTCATCTATGTTAGCGTGTTAAAACTGCGGCACAAAAGCCACGCATTATTCTATTGACCTAATTTGTACGCAGCTCTTTGCAAAACTTCAGTGACAAAAATTTTTTTTATTGTCGTGTTTATCATTGCAATGTAATGTTTATGTGACGTCGAATTGCTTCAAACCGGTGTGAATGTTTTTAATCAACACTTTTGGTTCCCATGTGGGTTGTCCGGGATTTAGCGGATGCAGGGTTTCTGTACATGTTAACAAAAGAAAATTGGTACATGACGGTGACAACTAGCATTTTTCAACATCAGCTTGTCGTAATAACAGGAATATTTATTTTCCAATCAACAAACATGACCTAATCATCACACTGAACTTTCATCATGGAAGATTTAAGTCCGCCCCATCTGTTTTTCCAAGTATGCCAACTCATCGAATGGTCGTTGGTGGATGAGCTGCGCCATGGTCCGTTCAAACGGGCGTAACCGCAATGACGATGCCACCGCGGGCCTCCGCTAAGCGATGCGCAATGAAATCCAACTCTCCTAAAACAATAATTTGAATACATACCAGTTTAAGCACAGACAGAAACCAAAACATTTTAACTCTTATAAAACTGTTATAATACCTCGTCTTTTGATCGACTATTTAAACAATTTAGTATAGGTTGGACCTAATCAAACACTGACATATCGTTGTCGCGATCCGATGTAGAAAACCTCATTCCATTTTGGTTTTCCGGCGCTTTGAGCATACTGTCCTTAGCCGAACCGCTAAACTCTGCAAGAGTCAGTTGATAAGAAGTAGATTCGTGTCCAATGCTAAAGTCGCTGCAATTCACAAAAGAATTGGCGTAAGCAACATAATTTGAATAAATTTTTTTGGTGGTTTATAAAATTAATGTCCTAGTTTATGTGAATTAGGATTTTGTAACAAATTTATAATACCAGATGGTTCTATATATATATTCACCTGTACTCGGCATATGCATGACCGCCATCAAAATCCCAAATGTCTGCTCGAAGGCGACACCTTCCGGCAGAATTTGTAATGTTGTGAAGTTTTTCCAAACCAAGCCAAAACTCCGACGACAAGTTTCCGAATCCATGTTTGTAATCCTCCCAAAGTCTATTAAAATTTTCTGAACCGTCGTACCGATGCTGAAACACCTTCAAGCATAAAAGTATTTTGACAACACGATCTCACACTTAATGAAGTTATTACGCCTCCTTTGCTGGTATTGACTAAATTCGCTACAAATCGCTCGAAATCGCCCCCGTCGTAAATGCAGGATAAAATAACGATCATTAAGCCATTGTTCAGACAATTTACCCACCTGCCACCCATCCACACAATACACTTCCTCCCCTGATCTGAGCGTCTGGCGTCCTCGCAGTAACGCACTTTTGCATGAAGCAGGTATTACGTATTTCTGAATCTGCTGCAGTCCTGTGACAGAGAAGGATTGTTAGTTGGCAAATCTTTTGATTTAGTACAAACAAATTATCTTGAGTTCACTCGTTACTGATTTAGGCACGAAAACAATAGTCTAAAAAAGATTGCTGCTTTACTTTTACTTGTTTGGTCGAACAAAATCGATTGCTGCTCCACTTTCTCCATCAAACCTGCAAGTGAAACAACTTTAGGAAAAAGTTGTACATGGTTTGTAAATGTAGTTATATCTTTGGTTAAACACGTAAAATTTAAGGTCAAAGCCATATTGAGCAATCGAAACAACCTAGGTATCTTTTGAACCTTTTTTGCATGCTTATTATACCCATATTACTAACACAAATATTTTAGTTAAAGATCTTTCAACTTTGCTAAATGTTTTCGGAAAAAAGTAATAAAGTAGCAAAAAGCCAATAATGATTTTGTGAGCTGCAGACAGTGCACGGGGTTTCGACCTGTAAGGTCTCATCAGTGCATGCTGGTTGAAAAATATTGGTGCGGCGGACGAGTCAGCATACATGCTTGATTTTAAATAGATTGGTGGCTGCCTGCATAATGAAACGTAAAATCTGTTGACTCAAGTTGACTTGCTATAATATTGAATAAGTGACACCAAACAGTTGGCCATTGTGGAACCAGTTTGTCTGTAGTTTATGCCCAGTTGTGGCATCGAACAGTTGACGTGAGGCATGGCTTTTCAGCGTGTTACTCGCAACAAACTGGAGTGCCGTAATTTGGCTGGACTAGCCTAAACGGCCAATGTCCTGTCACCAGCTGCACTGATGAGACCTTACAGGTCAGAATCAGTGTGCTCTGTCTGCAGCTGACAAAAGTAATAAAGCTTTCCTAAAATTTATTTTGCAATTGTGATATTGGTTTAAAAAAGATTCGGGCCACACCGAAGTTGCATATAAAAATTGTCATATGATTTGTGTTACTAGACACTTACTGGTAAGCAGATTTGTTAAAGCTGTTTCTTCTGCAACATGTCCTGGTTCGCCTTTTGTTCCCTGGGGCCCAAGAGGTCCTACTTTACCAGGTCTACCCACGTCCCCCTTATCACCCTTTATTAAANTATAAAATTAATGTCCTAGTTTATGTGAATTAAGATTTTGTAACAAATTTATAATACCAGATGGTTCTATATATATATTAACCTGTACTCGGCATGTGCATGACCGCCATCAAAATCCCAAATGTCTACTCGAAGGCGACACCTTCTGGCAGAATTTGTAATGTTGTAAAGTTTCTCCAAACCAAGCCAAAACTCCGACGACAAGTTTCCGAATCCATGTTTGTAATCCTCCCAAAGTCTATTAAAATTTTCTGAACCGTCGTACCGATGCTGCAACACCTTCAAGCATAAAAGTATTTTGACAATAGGATCTCACACTCTATGAAGTTATTATACGCCTCCATTGCTGGTATTGACTAAATTGGTTACAAGTAGATCATGTCTTTCAACTGTGATGTGACAAAAATAAGTGTTTAACGCAACTGCCTCCTACTGCAGGGTTGTGGGTTAGAATCATGTCTCGGTTACTTGTGTTTCCCTGAGCAAGAAACGTAAGCGACATTGTTCAACCCCTGTAAAGCCCGATGGGTTGACCCAAAGTGATGTCACCCACTTCAAAAAATCGAAAAAATCAAATAAAAAGTGGTCCAAATGTGTATCACACATTCAGGAGTCTTTCCACCCACCAAGGATAACAATGAAAAAACAAACAAACACTCAAATTGTCCAACGTACAAAATATATTCGGTTTATTTTTTTCATTTACGATTATTTTTAGGGCTAGTGTACTTTGAAATCTGCAATAAATTAACGGGACTGAGATATATTCGGTCGAAATCCCCCCCGCCGTAGATGCAGGATAAATAAACGATCATAAATCCATTGCTGAGTCAATTTACCCACCTGCCACCCATCCACACAATACACTTCCTCCCCTGATCTGAGCGTCTGGCGTCCTCGCAGTAAAGCATTTTTGCATGTAGCAGGTATTACGTATTTGTGAATCTGCTCCAGTCCTGTGACAGATAAGGATTGTTAGTTGGCAAATCTTTTGATTTAGCACAAACAAACTATCTTGAGTTCACTCGTTACTGAGGCATTTACTTTTGCTTGTTTGGTCGAATAAAATCGATTGCTGCTCCACTTTCTCCATCAAACCTGCAAGTTAAACAGCTTTGGGAAAGGTTCTACATGGTTTGTAAATGTAGTTATATCTTTGGCTAAAAACGTACAATTTAAGGTCAGAGCCATATTGAGGAATCGAAACAACCTAGGAATCTTTGAAGCTTTTTTGCATAGTTATTACCCAAGCAGAAATTTATCTCCGGGCCGTGTCTAAATACGTATGGCGTACCGAACCATTCACGTCAGGCCCGAACATGCCCGCCGTGCCTCAACCTTATTAGTACGCACGGGAGGGGGTTGACATTGAAACACCCCCATATATGGGGCGTTCGTCAGGATTATGTTTGGCCCATCTACGTACCGCATGTACGGCCAAAGAATATATCCTTGTCTGGCACATGTCTGACAGATCCATGTTTTTTGCATCGTTGCGCCCTATTTAAACTAGCATGGTCCGAACACCTGCCTTGTCAGTTTTTTCTTTGGGCTTACCGCACGTGTACCGGCCCTGAAGTTTCCACTCACTCAGTGATAGTTTTTCGAATTTTATTAGTTTAGATGCGAACGAAAAAAAAACGAAATAAATAAATAAACGAAATATACGCTTACTGGACATTCGACACACAGTGATCCGTTGAACTATCGCCGGTATCACCGCCGACTGTTTCAGTGGTGTATGACTTGGATGTGTCATATTGCGAGCGTCGCGCGTTTTTCGTGAAATAATGTTTTCCCGTTGATAAATGTCCATTGTACAAGGCGTTTAAGACTTCGCATCGCTAAACTGAGTTGATCGTGTGTAGCGTGAAAAGCGAAGACACCTGAGGACACAACAAAAACTTAAGTATTTTTTCAGACTGTTCCACAGTTTAAATACTTTCACA
>QXVZ01015048.1:0-13735 GCA_008931825.1 Phallusia fumigata | reverse complement strand
TTACCAAGCCCACCAACGACGCCCGTTGTTGCGGTTACTTTCCAGGAACTGAAGTTGTCCAGATAAGGCCGACTATAGTCTGCGGTCGCAACGAGACCAACATTTTTTTTGAAGCTTGCTTTAAACGTGAGATTCACGTCGTCACTTTGCGTAGGCGATTGAAGGTTAAGTCACTTGGTGATTGAGAATAACAGTGAGGGCTTGCACATATTTTGCCTTGCGAATTTTCGAACCTCCATGTTTTTGGTCTTTTTTGAAATATTAACACAATTTCTAAAGCTGCTCAAGTTTGAGCATTCAACCGTTTCCAGGCGGTAGCTATTCGTCAAAAACCATTGAATTTTGACTGTTTAAATTGAATTAAAAATTCCAAACAGGCAGTCTTTAGTAACCTTAAATGCCAATCGGACGGAGAACTAAGCGATTATCGTTTTTTTTAATCACATTAAAATGCATTGAACCACACAACATCCTTTACAGATCTGTCCTGTGTGTTTTTCGCAAGAATCTTAAGCTCATTGACTCTTGAAGGACCAGGTTGGGTTGGCAAGGAGGTTATTGCCACATATTTGTTGTCGCGCAATTAGGTGCGTGTGCATAGTGTGTAACGCTTTGTTTGGCAAGCAAACAGGCCTTTCGTCCCGAGTATTGTTCCCTAATAACCTTTGACACTAGTCAACAAACTCATATATGTGTAGGTGGGATCGGAGAAACGAACTTAATTTGATGCAATGGTATATTAAGGTTTTAAACCAGGAGTGTGACAGTCATGGTTTATTTTCACACATAAAATGAAGATTTTAATTAAAAACTTATCTGCCAGAGATCTTGTATATAGTGAATACATTTTATTGCAAACATTTCAACGGCCGCTGTAGTCACTGAACATGTACAAGCTCTCTTTTGCAGTTAGTCCGTGTTAATAGTGTCCCTGAAGATGTTCGTCTTTAAAAACAATTTAAACTAAAAAAAACATGTCTCACCTCCGCCATTGCGAAAACAAATGTATGGGAATCTCCACACGTTGCCTAAATCCACGGCAAATCCGATGACCGAAAGGAGAAATTCGAGCTTACGCCCCCACTGTTCTCGTTCCAATGATTTGCTGCCCTCTTTTGGAACCATGCGGCGGTCTTTATCCTCTGGGACCTTTGTCAAGGTCACGGGAAAGTTGTTAAACGAAGCGGTAATGTTACGAGTTAATATAGTCAGATAACAGTTTTTTACGGAATTGTGAATAGGTATTGTGTTGAAAATAATTTTCTTTGCGGAGGTCCTACGTTATAAAGGACGTGCTGTTCAGAACTACGCCCCAAAGTGAAACTAAAAAATAAATGAACAGGTAAAGCTCTTGAAGATTGTAAAATGCCGCAGCTGTGCGGCGCAACACATTTAAAAAGTAAACCAAAAACATTCGGTTTTATTGCAATTTGCACATATTTAAAGTTTCGTTTCGGGCCCTGATAGGCTGGGGTTGCATGTTCAAATTTCGACGCAAACTAGATTATTCTAACCCATGTTTTTCTAGTATTCAGTTTCTTGAGGGTTTTACGCAAAAACGAAGACTGTTTTGGACAGGGATTGAACTTCTGACCCGACTTTCAAAAGAGCGCTCCCTTGCAGTAAGCTATCTTAAGAGTTATCGACTGGAATTAACCGTTAGTCAACAACTTTTTCTCTGTGATAAGTGTGAGAAAATCTTACCAGCGAAAGACCGAAGGTGCTTGACAGTGGGGGGACGCTGTCGTTTGTGATCGTGCTTTCTTTTCTGTTTCTGTTAAAACCTGAACCGTAAAACAGTGACAGAGTTATGTTTTTTATATGGGGGGATTTCTTTCAAACGAACAGCAAAGTTCATGTCTCCATCACGATTAAGAAAACATGTCAATGGATAAGTTGATCATGTACTTAGCCCGCCTTGCAGCAGGGGCTGAGGCTGTCGCATGTATTTCTATGCCTTGTGGCTGTCGAATATGCTTAAATGCGTTGTGACCCAATCAAACACATTTGAAAACATACAACGACATTTCGACAGGCCACTTGTCAGCTCGACAATGAACTTATAATTGCATCTGCCGCCATCAATCACTTTAAGGACGCATGCAAACGTCTAATTTAAGTAACTAGATGGTTACGCAACGTTTACATAACATCAGGTGAGAATAATAGGCTTAAAATCGTCCGCGCTTCTCTGTTAATGATAGTACCACCTGTCGTGAACAAATGATTTTAAAAGCAGACGATGAAAAGGTTTGTCTTAATTGACAGGCCATGAACAAAATTTAATGTTAGCAGATTCTCCCAACATGCAATTTGTGGCCTATTTTGAGGCAACAATGATTAATATGTGTATCGCTGGAATTCCGGTTTAGAGTTAAACCAAGGCCAAATAAAAACTCTATTTTAAACTATTGTATAGGACATTTGATTTTTCTTTGTAGCGTTCCAGTCAAAGCAAAAAATACAGTTACCATGTATTTTACATCTGTCTAATCGTGAGGCCTGATGATGGGTCGATGCGTTTTAAANATAGGACATTTGATTTTTCTTTGTAGCGTTCCAGTCAAAGCAAAAAATACAGTTACCATGTATTTTACATCTGTCTAATCGTGAGGCCTGATGATGGGTCGATGCGTTTTAAATTTGCTGGAAACAGATAAGTGGGTGATAACGTTATGTACACAATCACAGATAGAACAACGCACAGACATCGGCTTGAACACAACACAAGAATCGTTCTACTGGTTGGCAAAGGAATAACGTCAACGCCAACTGTTATTTCGGGTTGGCCGAAAAACGTTTTACTCCACTGCTCAAAATTAGTAACGTTGGGTTAACTTTAAGTTTTTAAGTTATCAGAGTATTCATATGATGAGAGCGTGCTACCCATACTAGGAAACGAAAGCGAAAAATGCTGTTTCCCAGGACAAGCAAAAGTTATTTTGCAAACTTGAAGGGGTTAAAGAAGACTTATGTCACTAAAATTTGAAAAAAATCAAAAAAAGTTGTATCAACGCGATGGTCCTCAAACTCGTTTCCAACATTTTACCTTTTAACCAATTCAGTTATTCATTTTTGCACCCAACGCATTAAAAGTCGCAGAATTCAAACGACGAATAATAATTACAACCGAACCTAATATTTCCTCAAGGTGGCGCTGCATGCAACAGGCAATACTGATACGGGCGAGGTTACAGTTACACATAAGTGCAATTGTGCATTGCCAAATGTTTGATAATGGACTTTTTTTTAATGAAAAATTTACCACAGATTGAGAAATGCTGTTTTAAAGATTTTGCAATCGGGTAGTAATATCTTATTGTGAGCGTTGCCAAACCAGGCATTATTCCGTTTATGAGGAAAAAATGAAACAAACAACCTGCACCCATTTCGCCAGTCTGGCTGCTCCTCTTTCGTCCGGGCAGCGAAGTCTTTACAGCTTCAACAATTCCCGTCGGCGGCAAATTGTATCCCGAAACCCGGCGGTGGGGTGCGTGGCCGCTCCCGTTCAGCAAAACACTCTCGTCGCCATGTTCAGTTTTCGTCGTGGTGGCCGTATTAGATTCGAGTTGTGGGTATATCCCATTTACTTTGTTCTCCAAACTGCCCGGTGCGCTGGCCAGGCTTGCTTGACGGGACCGCTTGCTAGATGGGTCACCAGCAGAGTCGAACTGGTCCCAGTTTTCACGGCCTCTCTTTTCACCGTTCCGTTCGTCCGCCATAAAGGATGTGGTTTAAACCCCAACGATCGATGCAGTCAATAAACGTCTGGTAAGCGCTTCAGCCAAATCCCGCGATATATAACAAGATATAATTGCCAGACAAGGGGTCCTAATTCACTTACAGAGGTTATATACCTACTGGAAGCATACGTATGATTATCACCATACGGCATATTAAGTTTAAAAGTCCAAGGCCCCGAATGTGATATATTAGCTGTAAGGTCAATGCATGTAACAAATACCTTATTTGCATGTACATCTACATGACTAAAGACTTGAATATTTTGTTGGCCTTTTGAAGAGGTCGTTTGTGCTGACGCAAGCAAGAGTAGCGTGATATAGCAAAAATAGCTCCGCGCATTTTTTATGAGGTATATCACGTGGTTTAAAAGACCTAGACTTATTTGTAAAATATTTTGTTGAAAACATTTTGACAATGAAACCAGTATAGCTTTCATTAAAATATGTTCAATATTCTCAAAAATGGTGGGTTGGTGGTTTTGTTCCGTAAAACTTAAAATACCCCAAATTGCAGAACTGTTTCTGAGCACACGGAGTAACGTCGGTTAAAATATTTTGGAATCTTTTACACTACTAAGGACTCCACTTTAGACAATAAGCTCCCCTGACGTAACAATTCTCTAACAACGTCACAACTGGCTTATATGACGTCACATGTTTGTCGTAAGGCCAATATGATGATACTTCAAGAAAAAGAAACTATAACACATGCAATTACAATGTTAACATAGTTCTGCTCTCTGCAGGTGACAAAAATCAAGCTCTACGTTATTCCACGCCTTGAAAGCAAGTAAATTTTAATCAAACCCTGCCCCCTAGCCAAGCCTGTCATCTGGTATCAACAGCACATCATAATTTAACCCCGCCGCCATTGATTTTGAGGATATCCGTGGTGGGTATGTGTGTTTTAGACAAGGCAGTCAAGTGGGATTGACGCAAAGCCCCATTGTTACCGAATAACAACACAGTAATGCGCCTTCTATGTGCGTAGAACGGCTGCTGATGCTGACACTACGCTTGGCAAATCGAGTGTACTAGTTACTTTCGTATCGTATTGCGTTAAATTCATGTCTTCTGAATTAAAAGCTAAACACAGGGACGCACGTTTTCCAAACCCTTAAAACCAAATTTAACAATACCGATGTTGTTTGTGTTATTCTTGCAGCAACAGCTTGGCTCGGTTTCACACATGAAGTGTTTTGTTGCTGGCAGTTCTTTAGTGCAGCTTGCTTGGAAAATTGTTAAAACGATCATTTTGATCATCGTTATGTACCTTTCGCCATGGCTTGCTTCACAAGGCTCGCTTGCAAACCCGCTTTAGGAAGGCATATTGTGAACCTACCTACCATTTCGCCGTTGTACAATTTTCCTAATTAGCATTTCCACAAGTCTGCATTTGCACTTCACTTGGCTAAAGTCACAAGCTAAATTGCGGTAACTGATTTAGATTAGCGCCAAACTTATCCGATAACATATGCCTCTGTTTTTACAAGTGCCTAATTTTTCTTCAAGCTGCCGCAATGCTATCAGATTACAGCGATGACCTTTTTAAAAAGCGCCTGATTTCTACGCTGTAGGTAAAAGTTCTGAAGTCAGCATACCTGGATTGCAGCAAAGCTCAAAGACTTTTCCGACCAGCATGTGTATGTATACACGTCGTCGTCACGCTGCACTTAAAAGGCTGTCAAGGGCCAACTGCTTACTTTGAAGAGTCCCAAAAGCCCAGGCGGTCGCACTTTAATCCCCCATTGCAAAATCAAATTTACTACATTTCATGGCGGATGTTTTCATTGCAGAACATTCCGTCGTCTTAATAAAGTGAGTCGCTGTCAAACGAAAGTAGACTGATGCTGCAAGTTTTATAAAAACAATTTCGAACCCCAGATAAGATTTATGAGACATGTTGCAGACACAAATGGCCATAAATTGTTTTGTTCAGTACGAAAAGCAACTAGACACTTAGATGACATCGGGTTTGCAACAAAATAAAAATGCTTCCTTTCTTTTCGTTTTAATTGAAAGCGCTTTTAGACCTAAAATCTGCTAATATCACTAGCTGTAGAAAGCAAATAGCTAAAACAATCTAGCTTAATGTGGCGATGGACCTATGACAATGGTGTATAACGAACTATACAGGTCTAGCTGACATTTTTAAATGTCTCCTTCAATGTGAAGATATGCCTATGAATTGCTACGGTATATAACGTTCTCTGCAGGTCTAGCTGACATTTTTTAAATGTCTCCTTCAATGTGGAGATAGACCTATCAATTACAACGGTATATAACGCTCTCTACCACCCTAGCTGACATTTTTAAAATTCTAAAACCTTTTCATACTCCTAGCGTCCTGTTATCGGGCCGAGTTAAAATCCTCACTATTTCGTGATTCATATCGCTGCACGCACAAACCGACATTAAACCTGTTTGCAGTGAGCTACGCACAAGGAACAACAAAGAACTTGTTCTTTATCTTAAAAGCCACATTCCTTTGTTGTTTCTGAAAAGTTAAATAATTTGAACAATGCGATGTGGGGGAGATTTTGCTTGCTTTGTGTTTGTTTGGCTTCCACGTACGTAAGTGCCGGTTCTTTGAAATTGCTGCTTTTCAGATCGTAGTGCAGATAGTAGGCTACTACACAGGTAGCAAACTACAAAATCAAATAACTTATTTATTCCTACACCTAATTTAAAATATCAACAACTGAAAGCGACATTGGCAATTTGAACCTTAAGGAAAACATTGTTTTGTTGTGGTATAGTATTTTTACTGATCCCTCATCCATTTTATTGTGCAAGTTACTTTAGCCTCATCCGTTACTCACTTATGTGACGTCACGTTAACCATAAGAGGAAAATACTTTGTTGCAGAAAAAGCACATTTGTTTTGTTTTGTAGTTTGCTGTCTTTCAGCGTTATATTTTGTAAATATTCTGTCAAATGATTTCTGTTATATATTAGTTTGGCATTGTTATGTTTACATCGAAACAAATGCTAGTCAGAACATGAATACCTTTGTCTCATTACAAGAAAAACCTTGTATCTATTGCATTTTTAGCTTTATACAAGTAATAGGTCAAACCTGATTACAAAATGAAGCCACCCTGGCAAACTACAAGACCCCAGCAATACTCAACAAGTCGGGCAGATGACCATCTGTCACAAAGGTGAGATAACTCGAACTGATATGTTGCACCTTACCATAAATTGTGCTTCTTTTGTCAATGCTTTTCGTTAAACATGCACGATAGATGGATGTAGCAGTAAAACCTTAATAATGGTAAAAGCCAAAACATGGCATACTCATCTCTTTCAAAGAAAATGCTAACACACTCTGCATAAAATGAAATTGTAATCTCCTAACAGACTTTAGAGTGTAAAACATTCTTTACTTTACTAAACCTATTGTTTCTTCAGATCGTCAAATGTGCGCCATCCACCCCCACCGATAGTCAGTGCCCCTTTGATGGGTACGCAAATGTTTATTCCACAACATGGCTCCATTCCTCCACAATACCTGGCAATGCACTTTGATCCACGCTCGAGTACATCACTAATTCCTGGCAGTCTGCCAAGACCCCAAATTCCCATAGTGCCCTCGATGCAGCAGACGCCGTCCCATGCATCATCTATGTACCAAAGCAAGCGTCCTACTGGTCCACGCGTTTCTCTACTCCAGGACATTCGAATTTCTGGAGAAAGAGACAGAGATGTTTTGGGGTCTGTGACCAGTGGTGGTTCTTCAGATGCCCATGGTAATTACTTTTTAGCATGGATCATTAAATGTATAAAATCACAAATTGTAGTCACTCAATTCAAATTAATTGTAAGGCAGAAGTAAAATTGCTATCTACTACTCCTCTACTCCTACATTTAAGTCCTAAATAAAGCATTTATAACAAATATTATAACCATCGAACAAGAACTGTAATTAATCATGGACCACTTTTCATTGTGGACAGACAGCAAAATATTTTAGTGATTAAAATAATGTTAGAGAAATTTCTCCAACAGGATTTTTTGCTTATGCTGTTGGTGCATTTTTACAGCTTTGGGATTTTCGTATGGCATCAATGCGCCGAGAAGAATGTCGCTACCTGCATCTCAAGGCAGTCTCCCCAGACCAGTGGAACGACCTTCTGGTTCTGCACACTCGCCGTACACACAACATGTTGCATCACACAGTCAACTGCAGGTACGTTAGGAATTTTATCAAAAACATGGTTGCATACCCGAGCAAGAACCTTAAGCATTGCTCTAACTTAGTGAAACCCTCCAGGTTGACGATAATTAAGTTACTAACTTAAATTATTCTCTGAAAAGTCACATAAAAAATTATTCTCTGAAACTTCAATGAGGCAGGCATATGCAGTGAGCATTGTTCACCCTTTGAGCATAGAATTAGACCAGAAAACAACATTGTTGGGTATAAAACTATTAACTTTAACTGACTGTTTTTGTGTGTTTTGAAGAAAGAGCATCAGTCTCATCCAAGACATTCAGTTGCATCGGCTCCTCAATCTTTTCCTGTCTTACAAACACCAGGACATCCTGAAATCAAAAAGGTTTGCATTGTTTTTGCCATTCAGTAATCCATTACCACTCTATATTAAAACTTACATGTTTTACCACTGGTTTAGAACAAATGAATTCCATTTCTGACACTGTTTGTTTTGCTATTTAAGCACAACATGTTTAGTGACACCAGTGTAAAGTAAATATTTGAAAATTTAACATGCGCTTGTAAGTTTTGGTAACCTATGTTATGTAACAGGAGCCACCAGTGTCAGTAAAACAGGAGTTTGGAGCAAAATTTCCACAACATCATACTGTACAAGGTGAACCATCAACTGTACAACCACAATCAAGTTCACTATTGAGGCAGTCTAGTGGTATGTAGCTCATTATGGGTGTACCTTCAGGTTCCCATGTTAATAACTATTTTTGCATGTCAATTTGAAATGATAAAATTTTGTTTTTGATATGTTCAAAAACGTTTTTATAATGTCCATTGTAAAGGGTTTACTTTTTTTAGTTTCATCTGTGAAATCTGACCATTCTACGCACCATGGACCAAATGTTGTGGAACAGAAATCAAAAGAAGATTTGGTGCAGGCCATGGACAAAGTTGACAGAGAAATATCGAAGGTTGGTCGAAGCTTTGTTTCTTTTGATGGCCAATTTTAATGCAGTATTAACAACACAAGATACACCCTTGCAAAGAAGCTGAAAATTAAAAACAACTGCCAGAGAGCTGATACATATTGAACACAGTAATGGTGACAGCAGCGATTGTTTATATGTTTGCATTACGATGTGTTCACTACATACAGTACAAGCCTTCGGGCATTTATGTTTCTAATTCTGTTAATGTTACATCAGTTGCTGGCGCAAATAGTTGTTAAAGCAACATACTTTATTCTTTAAACATTTCGCCAATAAGTCATGCTGTAATGGGTGATACGATGAGGCTTTGCACCAGACATGCAAGTGTTATGGCATGTAAAGCGAGGAACCATGAGGATAAGATTGTGTGAAAACAAAACGGACATCACCATTTAGGCCAGATTATAATTCCTTTTATGATAATGGTTCTAGATTGATTTGTGTTTAATGTCAAAAGTAAGAAAAAAAGGAATATAAACTCCATGGTGGCTGTGATGCAAATAAACATTGATTTGTTATGTAGTTATATTAAATACACATGTGCACTCTGTTGAACAGGTTGAGACGGAAATAGGTCGGCTGCAGAAAAAGAAAACGCAACTTGAAGAGTCGGCCATGAAACCTCCAGAACCCGAAAAAGCAGATTCATCTCCACAAAGGGTTGAACCAAAACATAGAGATCTGTGGCAAGTGATTTACTCGGAAAACAGAGTAAGTTGCTCAAACCAAAACTCCACTGTATTGCACTATAAACCTTTCTATAAGTGTTTCCTGTATTTTATTGACAAAAACTATTTCTAGAAAAAGGCAGAAGCAGCACAAGCAGTTTTGGACGGACTGTGCAAGAAATATGAGATGCCCTTGTACAACCAACCATCTGACACTGATGTTTATCAAAAAAATCTACAAAAGTAGGTTCTTGCGTAAATAGTGAATCTATGTGTCAACTTTTAATAAAAAAATCCAAATTTCCTTCGGTGGTTGGTGCAAAATCGTGCTTTGGCTTTTTAATGTTTTCATTTCTTGAACTTGTTCACTGTTTAATGTTTGTTTGTTCACAGGAATGAGGAAATGAGACCNGTTTTTGTTTTTTCTGGACACCTAAATCAAGCCCTGAAGTCCACGGAAATCACGATAAAGAGCTCTGCAATAAACACAATCGAGAATCGATTTTTGCGCTTATTTGTCTTAACTGCGACTATAGGTAGTTGGCTGCTTACCTTAACGATTTATGCTCATTGTAAATTTTTGTTTTTCTGGATACCTAAATAAAGAGCTTTGTTCTGCTCTGCTCTGCTCTGCTCTCTGCAATGAAGACAATCCAGAATCGATTTTTTGCGCTTCTTTAAAATATTTTTCGATTTTCAGGCTTCGCCAAGCACGGCCGCGATTTTTCAGCGATCGCGCGTATGGTTGCGAACAAAACCGAACAAAAGGTGAAAAACTTTTATCACAACTACAAGAAGAAGCACGGACTCGATCAGCTGATTTCAGAAAGCAAAAGAAAAAAGGTGAGCAACGTAAACGGTATAAAACTTGAGCCACTGCTTGACAATTAAGTAAAAAAGCTGACTAGGCCAACCTATTTCTGTACATAAGAACTTATCTGCATTACTTAACCGATGGCCACATTATAAGAACTTACAAACGAACAAGGGCACAATGCAATGCGGCATCAACCACAAGATCAGAAAAAGCTATTAGAATCAAGCTTTCTAAAACCTTGCATCCATTTATAACTATTTGTTCTTCAGAATAAATGTATTTTGTTGACTCGCAGGCGGGGCATATTAATCGTCCCAATAAAACAAAACCCCCGACTCTACAACCTTGTATAAACAGTGCTATTTTGAGCTGACAGGTTCAATTAAAATTATCCACCTGCTACCCTGTCATTACAAACATGCCGGTGATTACTCCTAGGTTAAAAACCCCTTGTCTAATACATCCGTAATTGACAGACAAGCGAGGCTCGTAGGACGAGGCACCACGCCCAGTCACCTGACATCGTTGCAGCGGAGGAGGATGAGAGGAAGAACACGGAATCACCGGTGGTTGAGGAGAAGATCAAGATCGAGAAGTCAGAAGACGTCACCATGACGGACGACAAGAAGCAGGTAAGTTTCACCTAACGCTGGGAAAACCCGCGTAACTTATCTGCTGTCGTGGGTTCGAATCCCACCGGAGTCTGTATGCTGTGATCGCTTAAGGCTACGAAACGCAATGACTGTGTCGCGCTCTTTGGAGCATTAAAATCACGCACAGTTTAAAGAACAACGGACTTAGAAAGGATGAGTCTAGTATAGCAGGATCGCTCAAATAATTCATCAACGGTCCAATTATAAAAATGTGAAATTTGAAAAGGATCCAATGTTGATAGAGGCCGATGCATTTTTTCAAAATTTTGTGTGTGTACCATTCGTATTTTCAAATTCCGTTCAACACATTTGGTTCTTCCGAGTATTAAGTTCAAGCATAAGCGAATATGCTTTTTGCTGACGTTAGCATTTTTTTTAGAAACCCAAAGATCGAACACCAAGCCCCGGTACTGCTAACATGGGCAAAACTACATCAGCGGGTGAAACAACCGACCCAGTCTCGCTCTCAACCACTCACATAAGGACACGTCGCACCGCTGCATTGGCTGCCGCAGTCACAGGTCAACAAGATGCTACAGGTAATACGAAGTGGAAATTAAAACTGCAACTGTAAATTATACTGCTGTATTTGAGGCGTGCGTTGTTATCGAGGCCACCACAATGACCCCAATGTTATACGCAAAAAATTCAACAACAGTCAGCGCCCTACCAGGGCGACTCGCGTGACTTTTAAGGCAAAATACTGCGGATTTTTTGGATTCGTTGGTTTTTTTTATGACAATTCGTTCTACAGTTCTTCAGTGTCGTTTTGATTAAATTCGATAAACTTCAAAACGCTCAACGGGTTTGATATTATTATGAGTTTTGCGTCAAATAAGTTAAATTAACCGTACGAATTTTTGCAACCCATCAAGTGATATCGAGTTTTTATTAGTTTTTTCAATAACTTTGTAATGCACAATTCAGAATCGAGTGGAGCTAAACGTCCAAACTCATCCAAGTCGCCTGCCTTGTCACAAGGGGAACCCGCAGAGAAGAAACAGAAGGTAAATGTTACGACATTTTTGTGTGTGATAAATCCCTTATTTTTGTCACAAAGTGGTAGTGGCTGTTCGTGGGTTAAAATTGAAGTTTTACTGTTTTTCGTGTTTACATTAAAAGGGGGTACTATAAGCTTTTTTGGAAGTCACAACACGTATTGTACCTTATTTTTGAAACGTTATTTATATCTGTTTTTATAGGGCTGTTATGCTGCCTGCTTAAGAAGCGATTATGTTTGGTGTTTGCCTTTATTTTGAAATGCCTTTAGATTACTCTGCAAAGCCTCGGCATATCCCTACATAGGTTTTTAGGCCAGACATTTGAAAGGAGCGTATAATACGTTTCACTGCATGTTATTAAGCTTTTGTGGCAAACCCCTAACATACATATTTCAATCTGTAGAAAAACGAACGTAAAAATCGACGAGAGAAAACCACAAGTGAATCTTCATCAAAAGAAACTTCGAAAGCGGGAACATCGAAAGACGAGGTAAGTTTTATTGTGTCTTCAACAAATGAGTTTATAAATCTTTTTCTCATTTATTTACACGTTTATTTTAAGCCAAAGAACAACAACTTGCAAGTTTATGTATTTAAATCGATTAAATTTTTCTTTGAACAGGGTAAATTGGAAGGGTCGCAAAGTTTGGAGCTGCAGTCAGGAAATGAAACTGATAAACCTCCTACAGAACCACCATCAACCAAACTAGGTACCCAACACGTTGTTTTCTGATCAACTGCCGAAAACCTTAAAAAATACAGCTGTTTCACCAAATTAGCTGCAAACGAATTTAGTATAGCGTATGGGGGTTTCCAAATCACCCGTTTCCAATTTAACTGTATGTGAGGAGTCGTAACACCATTTTCATGTTCATGGTATAAAGATAAAACAACTTTAACCGTTGTTTACGCAACTTATTTTGTCTGCCTTCCATTCCGTTACTTCATGACGTCACAAATTGCGTCACGTTTTCATTTGTACCTCACTTGTGTATGTAACGCAAGGTTTTAAGCTGCTCGTCATTATGTACTGATGATGACAACAGCGATTGTCGAAACGTTTGCAATACAATCAATTCACTACATACAAGTTCTCTGGAAGTTATGTTTTTAATAAGGTTGCTCTTCAAGTCTTGTGTTCTTATATATTCATCCTTGAAACTCCCTTTTTTTCAGTTGACAAATCCGACCCCAAGGCCTCTGGACTTGAAACGAAAAAACCTGACTCCCAAATTGACCCGGGGTCATCCAAGGAACATTCACGCGTCGTTGCTACGGCAACCACGTCTGTTGCCAAGCAACCGATTTCGCAGCCTCCATCGGAGGATCACGACAGCAGCGCCACGTGCAGTGCGGATGAGGACGCAAGCTCAGAGGTGAGGGATGCAATTGTTTACATAAGACGTTCGCAGTAACTTGTGGTTTTAAAGAGAAAATGACGTTAAATAAGAAAATATGATGTCATGAACTACGTAAACATGCATTTTTTGCATTAATACGAAGATATTAGGCAGTACTTGTGTGTAAAACATTTTTGATGATGACCACAGCGTTTGCGGCAAAATTTCGAAATTGTACATTGAAGTAGGCTACTCCTGGGCATGTATTAGTTGGGTTACTTGGCAGCCCTCAAAATTTAGGGCTAACTAATTTGGGATCCAGAGTCGGCCTTCCAAGCATTTCCAGTGTT
>QXVZ01015034.1:0-19712 GCA_008931825.1 Phallusia fumigata | reverse complement strand
AACTGCAAATTTCTGAACTACACTCTGACCAACTGCAGTTGAAATGCATCACATTTGCTGCTTCACTGTTTTGCAAAAGCGTAATTGAAACAGCCTCCAGTGAGAATCGAACTCACGACCCCTGGTTTACAAGACCAGTGCTCTAACCCCTGAGCTATGAAGGCTTCTCTCGCTCACTACACATTTTTACAACAACCTTGATTTTGTTATCATGCAGTTTTCATACCAACAGAGTTAGTCTATTATTTATCGTTCAATAACAAACAAAGATTGCTCGCTACGTAATCAGATCGCGCCAAGCTGAAGATGATTAAAACAAATAAAATTGTAAGTTATCAGTTTGTTAAATATCTGCACAAAAGCATTGACCCCGACGTGATTTGAACACGCAACCTTCTGATCTGGAGTCAGACGCGCTACCGTTGCGCCACGGAGTCACATGCCGNAATACAGTAAAGCTATTCAAAACTTTGTAAAAAGCATGTGTTTAAAACATATTTCACAAAATAATTCTTGCAAACATGAAGGAGCATTGACAGTCAAAAACATGCAGAACTACCAATGTTGAAAATATTGACTAAATTTATTTGTTCCATGAACATCTACAGTTTTTTTTCAAGAACATAAGCATCTGATGGCTGAATTCGCTTGTAATAACGTTCTTTAGTTTCAACAATTTCGAATCCAAAATACTTGTAAAAATTAATTGCAGAATCATTGTTGATTTGCACATGGAGAAAAATACTGTGAAATTTTCCATCACCTTCACAAATCTTAAAAATATGTTGAAGTAGAACGGTTCCGATTCCTTGCCTACGGTAAGGTGCCAAACATCCCAAAGTCATAATGTACAAGCGCCGGACACCATCATGTACATCCACTCGACAACAGACAGCCCCAACAACTACATCATTGAAGAAAGCCAGTTTTGCAAGGTCACCCACTTCCAAAACATCTTTATAAAACTTGTCGTTGTATGAAACAGGAAAAATGTACTGATTTAGTCTTTTCAATTGTTTTATGTTGTGCTGCGTAATGGCGCCAAGTTCAATGCGAACACCCTTTCTTTGGCCCATTGTTTATTCCAAGTCAAGGCAAATCAAGATCACAAATCGGCACAACACCTCAATTATCCCTATACCCTATAAAGGTATAAATATATAAACTTTTTAATGAAAATACGTCAGTAACAAAAATGTTTTTATGTCACACATTAACTTGAGAGAATATAACTGACATTTAGGAAACATGCAAGCAAGATACTTTACTTTCACTTCCCTTCCCAAATCCCTTCCCGCGAAGCAAATTAACCGTGCTGCAGAAATCGTATGAGCGAAAAGTTTTTACCTGACCTGGTCAACTGCAAGTGCCGTATCAACTTCATCCGTTTTTAGTTGAGTAGTCTAACTAATAGACCCCAATACGGTTTGGTTTGTTACTTTATTTTAACTTTACGACCTGGGTAAAAACTTTTTCGATTCGACTTACAATTGTAAAAGAGGTCTGGTATTTTTCTCTTATGACAGGTAGCTTATAGCCTCCGAGAAAAACAGTGAAGTTTAAGTGTAATATTTTCACAAAAACTTATTCGTTGGTTTGTTACATTTTGGTGTTCTTCCTTCCAACCCCGTTTAAATAATGCTCATAACACTTAGGTCTGCTGTCCAAAGTGCTGGATTTACAAGATAAATATTAAGTTTGGCTTTGGCGGGGGTCGGCAATCACTGACACGCGTACCATAGCTGGCACGCGAGTTGATTGTTTACGACACTTGTGAGTGAGTTCCTATTCAAAATTGTTCATGCAACTAAAACTACTACATTGTTTATGTTCAGCTTGTGATGTAATAGTTTCAGCATTGTTGTTGGAATTGTATGTAAGTCTGGTTAGGACAAACATTTCAAGTCAAGTAGGCAACCATTTTTTGTTTTTTGCCGTTAAACTGCAGCAACGACCTACAGAGAGCAGCACGTGTAAACCAGTCATGTAAACAAATTTCAACGATTAGCCTACTAACGCAAATCAAATGGCACGCAAAATCATTATTTGTAAACTGGTACCAAAGAGTTCTTGCTTTGCTTAGTAAGAATTAAAAAATGTTTTCATGCGATTCAAAGACTTGTTTTCATGTATTTTATTACCGGTTTGCTTAATTTAAAGGATTGCTGAGGGCTTCATACAAGCTTGGGGCCACACCCAGTCTAAATCCGGCACTGGCTGTCGAACTACTGACTCGCAGCAGTTCCGTTGTCTGTTTTTGTATTCGATGTTTTTCGATTTTTTTGTAATTTCCGTTTGAGTTAACTCATCGAGTTCCACAGAATTGGATCAATGCCACTTAAGCTTCATGCTCATAAACACAAAACGCAGAAAACCGGACTGACTGTTGGCTCGTTGTCACATATTAATTCTCCATTAAAGTACAATTATATGACAGTGTTTTATTGGAACCGTTTATTACATATTGTGATAAACAGGAATATTACAGAGTGCAAATTAGGAATGTAAATCACGACCTAATATAGTACAGGATCACCTAAGACTTCGTACATTGTACGTGACTAACCACGAGTGCTGAATCTTCCGACTACGGTAAGAAATATTGTTTCTTCGCTACTTAAACGGCAGTTAGCAAGGCCCCACATGCAAAATATTTGCAGCAAACTTAGCAAAGCCCAAGAGGTCGAACAATATGTCAAATTATTCGTCCTCGCCTATGATATGGTTAGCAGTTCTGTTAGCGACGCCTTATTGTATCGCTTATGACAAGGCGATTAGATTAAAAACAAACTTATTTACAACGATAAAGCTCTAAAAATAACAATAGGGGTAAATAAGTTGTATGTACAAAAACAAAATTTGGAAGAGTACCTCCTAATATACAAATTAGTATGCAACGACAAATGATCAAGTATGCAAATTGCTGCTATTTCGTGCATGTAGCTAGCAGGCATAAATTAGTGCTTGGCTGCCAAGAGGTTTTTGTAACGGAATATTAATGACACTTTACTTTTCTAATCAACTAAACCAAAGAAGTCCTCTTTAATTATTCATTTTTTTGCTACCAGTTTTGTTTTAAGAACGACAGTTACGAACACGTTGGGTTTCCAAAGGATTAAACAATACTCCTTTTTTCAAAAAAGTAAATGCGCGGTAAACTCACAAAAAAGCTTTTACACCACGACAACAAAATTGTATGGACTTGTTGGTGGAATGGCGTATTCTATGAGTGTTCTATGACCTCATGAACAATTATCAACCTAACATAATTACATCTGCATCTAAGCAGCAACTTGTACGGTCGGCGTGGCCCTCGGGGTCATCCCTCGAGCGCCACCACGTGACATAAGGCCTTGTCGGCGCCAGATATCTTCTTGTTGCTTGAGCCAATCTGGCGTGGGATATCTCTCCACGCTGTCCATCGGCTTGGGTATGTAGCTTACTTTGTAGATGGTTTTATCGTCGATCGCCGATTCGCTCATAAAGGCTCGGTTGTCAGGTTTGCACGACTGCGCGGGGTAAGAACCCCGATGTGATATGTAGTGCTGCTTGGTGGTCGATAATCCTTCGAATTTTCCTTCAAAAATAATTTGGAGCTGTGGTTAATACGTCAAACGTTTTTTTTCGAAAACCGACTGGCAAACAGAACGTCGTCGACATACGATGTTGGTGTCTGGGATTGGGCNACCCGGCACAAATAATAGATGAAATACGTCTAAACCCGTGCGTACATACCTCCACCGTGAAGCATCTCCTGCCTGGGTTTTCCGAGCGTTCGAGGGACGTTCCACTTCTTGAAGTCCCTGCTGTAATTGGTGACGCCTTCAAACGGCATCGTCTGCGCCCGCCTCATAGCGGGGCGAACGGGAGACGCTGGCCTTGCATTGTGAGACCGAAAATCAATTCGCTGCGTCGTGAGGAGCTCCATGTCCCCTTGGGGGCCGGCGTACTTCAGTGGCTCGCGGCGCTGGGGCTTGACCACGGGCCAGGCAACGAAGCGGTCCCGGAACTCGGACGAGGTCGAAAGCGGATCTTTTGAGGCGAAGTGGGTCTGGGACGGACGCATGCTCTCTGCTGGAAGCGATCGTGGACCGGTGAAATCTGTTCGGAATGTGGTGATCGATTCCATTGGAACAGTGGGCGGAATGAATTTCTCCTTTTCTCGCTGCGACCTGGCCTCGAGGGCGTGAGGCACGAAATCGACGCTATGCACGGTGTAGCTTTGTAGCGGCTCGTCGGATTGGAAGGCCACATTTGGCGGCCTGGCCGATTCGCGAGGAGGTGCATAGCGGTGGATGTAATCCTGCCAAACATAAACGATAAAAATTAAGACCCAACCCTGACGAAACTGGCTCGCAATTAGTGTTGTGGCAAGAGTTTCATTTTTTAAAAAGAACGTCAATCATGTGATCTTATTTCCTGCACGCAACATTGACTTACTTGTTGGAAGGTGGATGTGCCATCCATCTTAACCTCGGGTTTCTTGTAATCTTGTTCAGGCCCGAACTTCACACGAGGAGGCAGTGCCCATTTTTTGAAGTCGCCTGTGAAACAAAAATTTCAAAGTTAACAGCAAAATAACAATAGAAATACCATCAGTAATTGCTTACTCGAATAAGTGGGATTGGCTTCGAATTTTACTGCAGGAATGTTCCTTCCTTCTTTTCGCTTGGCCAGTTGCACTGGATCTGTCCTGTGTCCTGGGTAATCTTGCCTATACATGCTCACCCCCTCCATTGCCGTGCCAGGAGCTTGATAAGTCTCCTTGGGATGTGGCTCGTGTTTGGGCAGTGGATGTGGAATATAGTCGTTCCTGCATAAAAGTTCAAATAGCTAATAAATCATGAATAAACGACACTTTATATCCTAGCCAAGGCCTAAAACTGAACCAACAACAATTAAGCCGCAGCGTGACAAAAATTGTCTACTACAGTTATATCATATCATGCCCCATAGTGATCACTAACAACGGCATCTCAATGTTTTCGTTACTGAAAAACGTTTGAAGGCGGCAAACCTGAATGTGGTTTGATCGGAAACTTTGGCATCCGACTTTCGCATTTCTTCAGAAGGTTTGAAGGACTCGGTGAGTGGGACTTTGTGCCGAATGTAGGTGTCCACATATTCTGTGCCGCCTTTGGTGTCGTGTCCGAAGTTGAGAAAGCCCGAGGGCCGTGGACGGTGCCACCTGTTTAAATGCAAGCACTTGAAACCAATGAATGTTTGTTAGACTTTTAGTTCTTGTTTTATACAACCAAAGTGCCACAGCGCTTGTCAGCATTACTCTTTATCACAAAAAGTGTTGTTTGTGACGTCACGATAAACGTCAAGCAGCAATTCCTGTACCTTGCGCCGTGTTTTACTTTGTGAGACATAACAAGCGCAAAGTATTGAATTAACAATGTAGCAATTGGCGTAACCAGGTTGTTGTTGGGGGCACGACCGGTCAGGTTATTTAAAGACCCGTTTAAAAGTCATGTCCCTTGAGACCGGCATTGTTCGGATTTGGAGTGGTACATGTGATTGCCCCCCAAGCCCCTTTCACCTATGTTTAAACAGTAAACACAGCGGACTCTTGTTCGGCTCGATAAGCCGTGAGACGGAATCTCATCAAGCACGTATGACACACAAGCAAGTTAAAAAAATGGTTTCACAAAATCGTACGTTCAAGGTCAACAAGAATCTGTACCGCTATCATTTTGCCCAATATTTCAGTTTTAAATAGGTACTTCTTTTTTATGTTCGGCCATTACATTTACATTTCATATGTGGTCCAACGTCACAGACATTTTGTAGGGTGTTTAACGGCCAAACCATCAAGCAAAACAGCTGCAATTGGCCAACACAGAAAGCCCAGTGATTTGAACATTGCCAACATGTTTAACATACCACTTCTGCTGTTTCATGATTCCACTTGTGTATCGAGAACAAGTGACGACGCTCTTTACCAAACAGCAATGCGTTTCCGGCAGGTAATTGGTTGGATTTTACTCCAGCTGCAATACACCTGCAATGTCACTAATATTGTCAACAATATCTTACATTAAATCTATTCTTTGTCATTTATCTTTTGTCTCTCTCGCGTTCAACTATCACAGTTTTGGCTGCAGAAAACCGGTTCTTTGGTAAGATCTACTTTGACGATATTAGCAAACGCCCTGAGGCTAAGATTTAATATTATCCATGTAGTTATTGCACCTTTTCCCAATCCACAGCCGTAACACCTGACTGCTAGGCGCGCCAAACATTGGTAACCAAGAAGCCGTGCCGTTGTTATGCGCGCTCCTCCCACTCTCGCTCTTTTTCTCTCCAAACAATCTTTTTTCTCGCTCAAGTCAAAACACACGGAGCGGCCCGTTTCTCTCGTTACGTCACAATAGGCGCACAAGCGCTCTCCAATCTAAATCTCAACTTATGGAGCGTTGAGCAGTCGTCTCAGGACATGCCAAACTCTTAACTCATACGGCATAAGTACCAAAGATTGGCGGAGCTTATTAAACAGTTGCCTTAAAACGCCGTTTTAAAAACTACCTACCATTGAACTCCAGTACCTGGACCGCTTGGGAAGGAATATAGCTTCTGTCCATAAGGGAATTGCCGAAAATATTGAGGGGCGAGCCAGAAACTCTGGCTTTTTTTTTTCCAAAAATATAAGGTTAAATTTTTTGTAGCGGACCCTTTTTCTACCAGTTTTCTCGCACACAATGTACGTGGGGCAAACTGCTCACCTAGAAACAAAACTGGCCCATCAAGGGCTCAGCATCGACCTACACTTTACACGAGCACCGAATTTTATGCTTTTGTGTAAAAGGTTTTTATTGGCATCAGACTAAATCAGGCTAGGATACGGAAGAGACGTTGTAAGCCTCTAGACTAGACGGATTTATACCTTTTATTGGCTTGAAACAAAGTTGGTTCTGGTGTGATGTAGCCGCATTTTCAGTCCTTTGGCTAAGGTTGTGTAATTGTAGTTTTTTGGCTCCTGCGTTCCTATTGGAAACTGCATGCCAGGAAATACTGAGGATGCAATTGCAAACCACCAATTATCCAAACGCAGGAGAAGATTGTGGAAACATGCCAATCACAATAATCGAACAGAGCTGCTTGGATGGCTCTTTCCCATTTACGATGCATTGAATTTGATTAGACTTGCCCTGTTTAGTAGCAACCAATTTTTTTCACAAACACTTTAACACATTGTCTAAACTTGACTGATTATCAACTTGTAAATGACCAATCAGCAGCCGCTGCAGGAACGAATTTATTTACATTCGAAACATGAGCGCGTGTTGGAGGGCAAGCGTCACGAACGAGTGGGAACGACAGGAAGTTTGTGTGAAAAGAAAAGAAACAAAGGGCGTCGAAAATCGCAAAGGAAAACTGTATGGCAAAAGCGGGAATAAGAAACAAAAGCGAGGAAGTTGAATCATACGGGGAAGTCGCAAAAAAGCAAAAATGGAATTTTTAAAGGACAATAGGACATTATGATTTTTGTAAACACGCTAAATGAGCGAAATTTTTCAATTTTTAGTGCATTATGTTTTCGCTGAGCCGAAGATTATTGTTCACGCTTAACGCTTCACAGATCCTGCCTTCACGTCATATTGTATCCAACATTGCGCCAATCCTTTTTTCACTGCATCACTGTGAAGAAGTTTAGTGGCTTTAGCTACCATTAAAAGTGTTGGCTTAGTTTTCGCAGTGCATTCGTTGGTTGGTAACAACGAACAAATTTGTTTGGGCAACGAAACCGACCCGTCAAGAAAAAAAGTTTTGGAACTACTGGTCTAAACTAAGGGACCGACAGAAGTGAAAAAACAGCAATGGTTTTACAAAGCAGCCGATAACAGCACAATAGGTTAAATGGCCGATCCAACACTTGTACGAGGCAAGGCGTCAAACAAAAATGTTGACAATTTTTCCATTCATAAAACAGGACAATTACAACCCGATATCAAACAGCGGATACGAAATTTCAAGGCATATGAATAAAAATGCCTTACATCTTTGCGATCTGCAAATAATAAAAAATAACGTACAATGTCCAGCGATGCAGAGCACCAGAGTAAAACACGCACAATACTGGCAAATGTCGAACAGCAGGGAGAAAACTTGGCACTGTCTTCTGCGTTTCTGCGTTGCATGTACACAGGTCAGGAATAACAAAAACACCGGGTCGCGTCGAACCCGGAAGTTGCTATGAAACAACGCCGGTTTGCTTACACGACGCGTCAAAGCACACTCCATGATCAATGTACATGCACGCTTTAAGGTGATTCCAAGCATTTTTTATGCATACATCAATAATTTATTGGGAATTTGTCTAACAAACAAAGCGGCCTGTTTAATCGGATTTAAGTAGTATGTACCCGAGCTTGTAGGTAGACGCAAGTAAACCAAGCTATTGTTCCTTGTTCTGAGCTGGAGCGCAGTGCTCGTTGCCATAAAACTTGATTATTAACGACGAAACGAAATCGTCTGCACACAGAGCAGCCGTGGTACCGCACAATTTGGAGTCAGAAAAAGTAACCGCAATGCCCGGATATAAAATGTAGAGTACTCTGGTTTACTGAATCTGGCACAGAAAAGATCATCTTTTTTGTTGTGTGAGCGTGCGGAGATGTCCGGTTTCTGAGCTGACTGCAGATTTGGAGACTTCTTTGGAGGCTCGACAAGTGTTAATGTTGACTTTAAGAACGCAAACAAAGGTAAAAAAAGCTCTTACTTGATTGAAACACCATAATATAAAACAAACGCTTTGGAACATCACGCAATGGTAGTGATCAGGCGTTCAAACCTTCTGTAACACGGGAATGTCGCGCCACGTTTGTACATCAGGGAACTGTATAGTACCGCCATGTTGTTACGCGGGCGTCAACATTAATCCAAAAATTGGGATCCAGCTGTGCCGTGTTTGAGTTGACAATGTATGGACGGCAGGCGATGACCAGGACATGTTAAGGTCTATCTCTCGATTTGCCTGGTAACCGGTTGCCGTAGCAACAGGACCGAGCCTAACGACACGATAGGAAGGTTGTTGTCACGATGGAAGGAAATAAGATGACCGACGCTGTCGAACTGACGATCCTTCGTGCGCACCTGCAAGCAGTTAAAGTTGATACGTGTTTAATGCAATACTCCCAATATGAGAAAACTTTTCTGAATAAGTCTTTGTAAACGAGAATTAGTGTGTTGTTTTACCAACAAGGAAGAGCTTACGCACATGTACATATTCGGATAATATTTAATAATTTGACTCACTTGATGGGCCTTGCGGGACAATCACTGGAACTTAAGGAGTTAAGAAAACTAGTGACACATGTATAACCCAAACTACCACATAAAAATTACATCTAATCTGACGTATAAATGCACAGAACTCTTTCGTTTGGGGTGTGCCTTGACCTGGAATACCGTTTACACTAATGGGTTTGGCCAGTTAACCCTGAGGGAATAAACAAAACTGATGGCACCCCACCATGTCAATATCTAGCCGGGAAAGTTTTATACAAGCCGGTCAAACACCTTGTGCCAAAAGTCTATAGACAAGCCTGCTGAAAGTGTCAAAAAAAAGAAAAAAAGAAAACAGAGTGACAATTTGACCCATGATAGAACGCACAACGTACCACTCCATTTGGATCAACCAGCAGCAGATGTTTAAACTGTCCTTCTTGCACTCCGCTGAGCACGAACTGACCACGGGTACTGCTCGATTCACGAACAAGGAAGTCGCCGTCGGACGTCAGTAAATCCTCGGCCTCTTTGCGTGTGACATTCCCGTGGAACCATGGTTCCCCCTGAAGGGCGTTTGTGGCCAATGTGTTGGGAGTGGGCGGAGGTTGCTGTTGTATAGATGTGGCGAACGGACCTGCAATTTACACGATTTGAATGTTGGATCTTGATTGAAACAATGTGTTCGATAAACAATATAAAGGGCGCGATTGGTTCAAAGCATAACGTCCCTCTGATTAGAAAACTAAGATTTTGTGAAAGCACAACTTCAGATGCCCATCGTGTGCGAAATGTTGAAGAAATTTGCACAGCTCTTTTATGACCAGAAGTTGTAAACGATTCGGGTTAAACAAAAAGCAATACGTGGAACGTTGGAAGGGACACTGGTTCTGCATACACCTATAGGTGAACCGCAATCGCAAACCCCTTTTTGGTAACCATTGGGTGTTTTGGAATCCAACAAGGTGGAAATTGGATGAAAAAGAGGCCAAGAACTAACGGCATAAACGTGTTATCTTACGAATATCATTAGTAAGCATTGTATTTTAGTCCGAATTATCTAGGATAGCTAAGGGTATACGAAAGATATAAGGTCGCCCTTACAGTTTTGCTTCCATTAAAACGGTACAAAATAAAATTAGTACACTGCTTTTTCCAGGGGCAACCATTTTCGGCGAACCAACCACTTCATTACACACTCGCATAGAGTTCCGCAACAATTCAAGGAACCAACTCATGTGATGATACCCATGTAAGCCGGTTGTTCAACTGGCCTGTGTCGCAAAAACTGGAACACCGTGGCTTCCAAAAAGACACTTCGTCAATCAACTTTTGCGCGTGAACACAATCAAATGTTTATCCAAGGTAAATTGTCACGCTTTACAGTCAAATCACAGAATGCCGTGTTAAAATCGGTAAGTTCTCGCATTCAAGAAATCATCGGGATGCTACAAGGAAACAGTCCGGTAAAAATCCAGTCACATCACGTAACCAGGCGCGTACAGCCATCAGTCTCATTCGTCGGCCGATCGATGATTTCACCGAAGCTAGGAGCGCGGTCAGTCAATTCATCGAGCGGTATTTTTAGCAACACCCAAAACTTACGCATGTCGAACGTGTCGACCGACGGTCGCTTCTGCTGCTGGTGATTGGTGGAGGGCTCGTCACGTGACACTCCGATAGCCGCCGCCAGTTGCAAGGCTCCGCCCATGCCGGCACTGACTTCTGCGAAGCGAATGTAAATACGATTATCGCAGGAACACGCTCCAAACAAACATAAATCACTGCAGACGAGGAAATGGGCAAAAATGGCGACGACTATCTTTGGGAACTCACGTTCCGAATTAGTGATTATGTCATTGGTGTACCAACACGTGACAGTGAACAGAATAATGAGCGCACATGACTTAAACACTATTTTCAGTTGAGCTGCACTGGTTGCGGCCATGGTCTGTTTTAAGAGCTTACGTTTGTTGGGCGATGTGGGTGGCGTGGCGAGGTCAATTAGATTGCGATCGGGCTTGTTTGTGGGACCTGAAGCCGCTGGCCGTCCGGCAGGTGCAACCTGTTTTAATGAGGAAAAATAGAATAAACTTTGTATTAGTTTTTCCAAACCAAACTAAGAAGTAACTGCATAGACCCAACAAAACTTTTACGATTGTCAATTGTGTGCAAATCATTTACCTCATGTGGCATCACGCTTGTGTTGACGTAGTTGTGGTCTTCAAAACTACGAGCAGCAGCGTGTCTGGGTGTTGGAGTGGGGGTGGCAGACGATGCACCATCATTAGCCTGTAGGGCACAGACAATAAATACTAGAAATGCTGTCACGTTTCAGAAACCACGTCAAAAAACGCAGGTTTGTGTTTAAACATACCAGACAATATTTATTACGCTTTTTACACATGATTTGCCAGTTGTTACTTTGCTATAAAACAAGTTAAAAAAGAAAGTTGAATCCTATAATTTATCAGTTAAGCTTGCCAAATCCTGTTTACTATTTAAGAGTAAAAACGAATTGAGAAGCAAAAGTGGTAAAATAGTTAACTGGGGCAATAACTATACAACAAGAGTACATAGTCAACTTTAACTACCAAGGATTTGTGTAACAGCCACACCCCCATGCACCAAACAGATACAGACAAGATTGTACCAAAAAAAGAAGCAAGCAAAGTATTCCTTATTTATCTGTGCTGGTCAATGAGTAATTTGAAACTTGGCCAGTTAGAGTGGATGATGCCATTTATGAACGCAGATGTTTGTTGCACCACCTAACAGTTATTTTAGTTGCTAAATTCAGTGTTAGTGGTTGTTTTTACTTTGGATAAATGCATATGTTTGGCATCTTAACAATGGATAATGCACAATTTATAAACTATGATGTAAGCTAGTAACTGTGTACCATGACTCCATTGTTAATGTACTCTTGTGATTTCACGCTGGTTGCCACATGACCAACATTGCCATCATCATCCATTCTCTTGAGGCCAGACTCTGGGGCCATCTTGCCTGGTATTTCGTTGTAATACTCGGGTTCATCATCACCCCACCTGCATGAATCACAAATGTCATTATATGCTGACAAACTAGCTATAAAAACAACAGTATAATATTTACATGAATTTAATTAAACAGCTGGTTGGTAAATTAGTTCAGCACACAAAGTATTAAGAAACATTTGGGGATTTAGTTAAAACCCAATTAATGTGTTTACCTGGATTTGCCATCATGAAACAATGGTTCTGTTCTGTCTGGGGGAGTCACAGCCTTAGGGGGATTTTTAAGGTATTCCTTGAATCGCAATTCAAACGCCTGACCGACTGTGTTTATCACATCCTGGGCCAGACCGTCGGCACATTTCAAAACATGGCAAGCTAAGATAAAAAGGAAATGCATTGTAGTTTTTTGCATTGTATTGCAAAACTTCACTGTCAATCAACCTCGATTGTTGATGGGGTCTTTGGCAACATACGCTACATAGTCAATTGTGTCAGGGTCGCCACCAGATGCGAAGGAGATTGATTGCATTTGATGATTTGCAATAAACTAAAAAAACAAAGTTTTGCAAATTTCCATCAAAATTAGTTTACTTTAAGCTAGTGCAGCAAACAATCAATTTCCAACCACAATCACATCAAGCAGCAACAAAACAGACCCTATACATTACAACTTGTCCTTAACAGTTGGTATGATGAAAATGCACTAAAGTTTGTTAACTTCAATCAATAAACGCATTTTAATATACCAATGGTCAAAGCTTTTTTCTTGCAAGATCTGCCCCTGACGTACATCAAAACAACACAGCTACACAAAGAGAATAGAAATTTGAAATTAGTTTTTTCCTCCAGCATTATTTATTCAGGCAATTAAACTTGGTTTCTTGCAGGATGGAATAAGATGTAGTTTATGTTCATTCACACTCTAACCTGTCCTGTGTTAGTTACTACAAGAGTGAGGCTTGCTGTGGAGATGGTTAGGTTGATAAAGGCCTGAGAGAATTGCAGGTTTGGCCGTTCACCAAGGATTCTAGTGACATCTTTAGGTGGCTTTTTGCGCCTTGATGCTGCTGGGGGAAGTGGACTTATTCCAGATGCAGCCAACACTCTCCAGATTGCCTCTCTAAAGTGTTAAAGTTTTTTGTAGCATTGTACTATGTTCACAACTACACTTAACAAGATTCCAGCTTTAAATAATTCCGCATTCATGAAAACAAATTTTTCCCTGTGTTTATATGTATATGTACGTAAATAACAGTAACACACAGTTTGAAAAACAAAAACAACTGGAATGGTGAACAACCTAACTGCTTAGGCTATAGGGTAAAACACAGCAATTGATACACCACAATGGTATGTTCAAATTTCATCAGTTTTAGACATTGTTTAACAATTTGACTGATTAAGAACTGCTGTATTTAGAAAAAAATGGATGGCCCATCTACATGACAATATCTACCACCTGCAAAAATTTTATTGCAATTGGTCAAACAATTCATGACAAAAGTGGAAACCTGCAGAAAGAAAAAGTAAAAAATAAACATGGTGTCCCTTTGAGAAGTGGACCCATAATTGCTATGACTTACTTTGTGGCCAATGTTCTCATGTCAAAATCTAAGGTCCTCATGCTCTGTCTTACTTCAATACATCCAAGATACTGGCAAAAACACAAACATATTTTTCCACTGCAATTTTGTTTAAATTTAAGTCAAGCTGATTGTTTGGTTAAGCATAAAAAGCAAGTGCAAACATTTCAAACTTTAAACAAATATGTACGTTTTGACAGTAAATGATAAAATCACCTATCAAAATATTTTCACACCTGAACAGAGTAAACAACACCCGGGCCCATCACAGCATTATCAGGGTGCAGCCAACCTCTCTGTGGCTTGTTAACAAAGCTTCCAGATTTTCGCCACTCATTAGTTTGATCACCTTCTACAGTTTTCTTTGCTTTACGCATCATATTGGAGGTATAGGGGTGTTTCCTATCTCCACCTTCAAGTTTGCTTGTTTATATTTTTTTCGTGTTACAACTGTTTTTTTAAACCCTAAAACCTGGAAAAAGAAACAGAGATGGGATTGTTAAGGTTTATAGATTGCAAGATTGTTTAGGTTAATTTTTCTTTCTGGGATTTGCACATGTTGGATTCCAACCAAGTTTGCAACCCTTTTCCTCCAGTCGCTAGGGCGTAGCAGATGGGTAAACAATCCTGAAGCCAAACTGACCAAGGAATGGCAGTATTGACAACACAAACCAGCCTGTTCTTATGTCACAAATGGTTTTGACAAACGGCATTGCTGTGCGTGTGTGCCTCATTTGTACAACATAGGTTCCAACTTCAACTGCTTATCCTTGGTCAGGTTGCGGGGACCCCAGCTTCACCAGAGGCTATTTCAGCCTTGTTTTATTGGCCTGGCCCACATCAGATGGTCTGAAACGGGACCCTGAACCAAACTGAGTTTGGCATGCCTGCTGTTGAGTGTTATCTTCTAAGGTGGGATTGGATCACTCAATGAACCTCTTACCCAGGACACCTAGACATAGGCCCCAAGAGTCAAACTTTACTTTTTGTGGATAAAAATAATGAGACAAATTTTTTGGGCCTTTCAAGTGCAAGGTTTGAGGTGAAAGAAATTCACATTAGAAAGGAACACGAAGCACTTTAGAATCACTGGCGTTACCAAACATGAGTTTACATTCCCCTAATACTCTTTACACATACAACTTAAGATGCAAATGTACTATCCTGCAAGGTTAACTTTTGCATTGATTTTAGTTTTTAACGCAACTATTTAAGCCTTTTATTGAAATAGATTATTATGGTTCTAACGGCAAACAATTACCGGATTTTCTTAATTTATAAAAAGGTTAAACAAAATTTTCAAAACATGCAAAAGAAAAACGTCGCTAAAACTGTCACAAATACTAGTGGTGATCCTCTCCTTTTACCTCGAATTGTCGCAAGCACTAAGCAGTAACCAGAATTGTTTGTGTTGTTTGGCAGCCAGACGATTTCCTCAAAATTAATTGGACGCATGGTGGAGGTAAAGAATAATTTCTATTGTACAACCATAGACATCATAAAAGATACTGAAAGGGCATTGTGCTCAACCTGTTTTGAAAACAATTCCGCCCACTATCTTACCCACAAGGCAAGCTTCACTTACTTTAAGCATGTGATGAGACAAACACGCGATGTTTTGAACTAGTATGGCGATTTATTCCAAATCAAGTTTTCATGCCCTTTACTGTAGCTTAACAGGGTTGGCAACCCTATGTACTTCAGTGGAAACCTGCTATTGAAGACAATGCGTTTGGGACAATATGGTACCATGGTATTGTAAAAAGTCTTTAGCTGAAGTTTTAGTTTACAAACAGAATAGGCCTGTAACCTTTGACCGATTTTTGATCAACACTGCTATACATTGATAAAGCTTGCACGAACATTGTGTGTGACGTTTCCGATGCGTTTATTTTTTATTTGTTTTTTTAACTTTGCCTTGACGTTCAGTTCCAGACAAATTTTTAGAAGATAGTTTTTACCACAATCAAACCAGCTTGGAGATTTATGACTATGTATTTCACCCCTCACGAGGTTTTTAATTCCTGAAGCGAAAACACAGAAAGTTGTAAGAGTATCAAAACATTAAAATACCAAATGATATGAAAGACTTCGTACGAATGTGTTTATTTATGATGTACCAAAAACGGGGCAATCAAATCGATTAATGGAATTTGATAGCTCTTGTTAATGTAATTAGCAGAAGCCCGTACCATAGGGCCTTTTATTAACGTTTAGTTCCTCAATGCTCGCTGTTAGCATAATTTGCAAACAAACCACAGAAAATAAACGGCTTTTTATGTCAAATGTTGCACATTTTTAAAACTGGATAAATTAATGACTTTCTACGCGAGCGAAGTACACCACAGCACGTCTTTTCTACAGAATAAAAATGACCGCAGTCTACCAGACTAAAAAAATTTACTAGCAAGTGCCGTAGCAAGAAAATGAAAGCGACAGAGTGTAAGCGAAACGTTTTGATTAGCCAAGTCAGAAAAAAACTAAAGCGACAGAGTGTAAACAAAACTTCTACAATCTCCACACAGCAAAATTCAACAATAAAAAAGCATTACCTACCTTGAAGACAAAACATTTCGCTTCAAACAATGACAAAACACAATTGTGTCCTTAAAAATGCCAAAATATAAAATCTGGTGCAACGAATATAGTTAATAAAATATGCGACGAATAAAAGTTCATTTGGGAACTGTGTATTTTCAGTGTCCTTGCATACAGGGTTAATTTTGTCGCCCATTTTGGCTCACGATTTATTCATTCACCCGGAAAGCTGACTGGTTGACCATATTTGACCGACTGGCCCTCTCGGAGCAGCAACTCAAACTTCTTGGGTGCCTGAAATAATAAAGCACATTGATTACGTAATAGTTGATAAAACCAAGTTGTTGCAGTAAAATTACCTCAAACACAAGCACAACCGTTGAACCAAGTCTGAATTCGCCTACTGAGTCGCCTTTGGAAAATGGGACACCCCCGTGCTCGTACTTGTGATCGAAGTAAGTTCCTCTCTTCACGTTTGCTGTGTTGGTTTGCAGTGTCTATTGCAAAACAAATGTAATTTGCAAAACGTTACGCACGCACTGATGGACAAACAAATTTCCCACTGTGAGTCTTGCCAAAGTTTTAGAAACAAGCCCCTGCAATTGGCTGACAAGCTTGTAAACACGGTCAAACAAATACAACTGAGTTCGGAATGAGTCTTTCACGGGTTTAATATAAATATATATTTAGGTCGTATATCGGCAAGTTATGTTCATCGCACAACCATCCTATGAAGATCGTTTTTTACGCGGTAAGGGTTTTTCGACAGCAAGCAAAGACAAGGTTAGGATTATTGTACCAATGATGGGGCGCTTTAGCGTATATCGTTTGAAAGAAAGGACTTCCCAGTGAAGCAAGCGCAACCCCCAGTGACACACAACTTGTCGAAATAATTGTTACATGGTTTGCAACATGTCTAAAATATAATACGTAAAAATAACCAATTCTCGTGTCTAACATGAAACTCAAATTGTCATTTTGGTGAAATGTATGATGATGTCAGAGTTATTTACAAAACAAATNTCACCCACCGAGCGCGGTGGAGAAAGGCCGGCAAGGCGAGATGTTGAGAGAGGAATGCTTGGGAACAATGCGAAATCTCCAGTATAAAAACTAAATTCGGATAGGTATATGCAAAGGTTGTATATAACGTATCTAAACAGAAGTAGACAGATAGAAAACCTGATAACACGTAGATTCTATCACTAATGAAACGACTTGTGTCACTAAACTATTGTTTTGCCTAACATGGTAAACTGAACAGGATTGTTTCTGGGTCACATGAGGGTATAACGTCGCCGTGATTTCGTTGATTTGTTCGGGACGTTTACAACCTGATCCAAAAGGTGCAAAAGTGGCCACGCTGTGAAAAATCTTCGTGCGTCAATTGACCGTTTTACTTCAAAGCAAAATAAACACGGGCGTTCAGGGCATAAAGGCCGTGCGGTTTTGTATCCATGGATATCAGCCTCAACACGATAAATAACCGACCCCCTCATCCTGCGCCAATACTTCACGCTACATTGTGCATACGATCAGTCACCCCATTTCATCCGGATCACGACAGGTTCTGCTTTATAGCAAGGTTTCCAATACTGTGTGAACCCGAGAAAAAGTCAGTTCGATCTAAAGGTCTTGGGTGGTGTGTTTGGAGTTAGAAAGCAGCAAGCTTTTATCGGTGTTCAAATCGGATTTTGACAGTCTAACAAGTCAACTGTCGTACAAAAATACAAAGTCATGTCTTAATCATCCTTAAGGGATTTATTTTTCTGTCGCAGGGATTTATTTTCTAGAAAGCTTCAGATAGGAAAAAGGACACGAGATTTACCACCATGGCTTCAGCGCATTTTGTTATGCTGTCTATTGTTGTCTGGGAAATTATTATTCCAGTTGTGCGAATTTATATGTATGTGTTCAAAACAACGTCAGTTAACCTGTTTTTTTGCAGCTTTACACCACTATGTTCGTTTAAAATGCTATGCTTATCTGCAAAACCGACGGGAGGGACAAGTGCAGTCGTGTTAGTGGCGTCAATTTACTGTATACTGCCCCTTGGCGGACTTGGCCAGGTTGCATTCCTGCGAATTGATGCGGATGGGAGTTTAACGAACTGTACCTGCGGTAACAGCCGGGTGTGGGACCAAGCGACGTCATCGTACATTTCCTACACCTGCGACATCCTCGTCCACCTTGAGAGTCTCTTTAACTTAACACCGGGTTGCACTTGCGCAACGAACACCACTGCTGAAGTGACAGCTCTTGCACAAACCTCAGTTGAAAAACCGTGGTGGCGAGCGCAGAGCGCGTACCTATGTTGCAACCACCATTCTAACGTCTCGGAGATTTTCCACACGCTTCTGGACTACGCGCATGTGGAGAGTCTCCAGATTCAGGATTGCGATAACGTCAAAGCTTTCGATGTCCGTCCGTTCGTCACCATCTACTCGTTAGGCAGCCTCGACGTCGTCGCAAGCTCAGTTGTCCAACGCAACTTTACACTCAGGGATAACTACTACTACTACAGCGATGAGTTCGACAAGTACGAGGAGCGCCACCACGCGGCTTTTCTGTCGACTCACGTAATTGTGAACTCTACAGGCGACGTTAAAGCATTCAGCTTTGAAGCGCCATCATCAGCCATCAGTGGCGCCCTTGAGTTTGAACTGGATGAGGCGCTGAGGCGAGCACCAGTGTCCAATGAGTCCTATATGTTTACGCCGATATACCTGTGAAGCCAATGCCAGCGTTTCTGTTTTTCTTTTTGTAGCGAGTGGTTTGTTTTCGTCGCCAGTTGCAAGTTAAATAAAATTGCTTTGACCAAACTGAAAGTTTAAACGATAAAGTGGAGGAGTGACTGGGAAGATGGTAAAATCTTGGCCCCAAAAACGACTGTTGGGTATACTGTCCTTTTAAATCTAAAATATTTTTTAGCAATGTATAAGCTATACACTTCATTTTCATGTAAAAAATTAACTACACAAAATATTATAAATAGATCAGGTTTTGCCAAGTATCAAAGGGGTTTCAATGTGTTATATGACTACAACAAGGAATGCCTTGTGGTACATGTTGCATCATGGAACAAAGGAGGCACGGTTACAACGAGGCAGGAATATGCAAACATCCTGTTCTATTACCTCGTCACATAATGCTAAGCAAGATATGCCGTGATTACCATAGCATACAGATAGGAGTTTACCCTGTATAAACTATACGTTGTATACAGCGTAGAAAAGTGTTTTTTACTTTTTACTAAACGTGCAAACAATGAAGCAATTTTTCTGGTAGTTTAATTTTAAATACGTCTTTGACGTCGGTTAATGCTCTCGAGAGTTTTAGTACACGTGCAGTATTTTCAATC
>QXVZ01015025.1:3200-15428 GCA_008931825.1 Phallusia fumigata | reverse complement strand
CAGTGGTGGCAGTCGAACTCACTACCGTTGGACGTGCCGTTGTAGTCAACTTTGTTGTTGCTGTACTCATTGTAGTGGAACTGCCCGTCAACTCAATTCCTGTAGTTATTTCAATCTCTCCTGTAGTGGTCTGGACAGGGGGACCAGTAACTGGTCCAGTGGTCAATGTCTGCGCCCCAGAGGTCAGTGGACCATTAGTGGATCCGGTGGTCAATGGACCAGAAGTTGGTGCAGTGGATAGTGGACCAGTCGTGGGTACAGTGGACGGTGGACCAGTCGTGGATCCGGCGGTCAGTGGACCAGAAGTGGATGCAGTGGATAGTGGACCAGTAGTGGATTCCGTGGTCAGTGGACCAGTAGTGGATTCCGTGGTCAGTGGACCAGTAGTGGATTCCGTGGTCAGTGGACCAGTAGTGGATTCCGTGGTCAGTGGACCAGTAGTGGATTCCGTGGTCAGTGGACCAGTAGTGGATTCCGTGGTCAGTGGACCAGTAGTGGATTCCGTGGTCAGTGGACCAGTAGTGGATTCCGTGGTCAGTGGACCAGTAGTGGATTCCGTGGTCAGTGGACCAGTAGTGGATTCCGTGGTCAGTGGACCAGTAGTGGATTCCGTGGTCAGTGGACCAGTAGTGGATTCCGTGGTCAGTGGACCAGTAGTGGATTCCGTGGTCAGTGGACCAGTAGTGGATTCCGTGGTCAGTGGACCAGTAGTGGATTCCGTGGTCAGTGGACCAGTAGTGGATTCCGTGGTCAGTGGACCAGTAGTGGATTCCGTGGTCAGTGGACCAGTAGTGGATTCCGTGGTCAGTGGACCAGTAGTGGATTCCGTGGTCAGTGGACCAGTAGTGGATTCCGTGGTCAGTGGACCAGTAGTGGATTCCGTGGTCAGTGGACCAGTAGTGGATTCCGTGGTCAGTGGACCAGTAGTGGATTCCGTGGTCAGTGGACCAGTAGTGGATTCCGTGGTCAGTGGACCAGTAGTGGATTCCGTGGTCAGTGGACCAGTAGTGGATTCCGTGGATAGTGGACCATTAGTAGATCCGGTGGTCAGTGGACCAGAAGTGGATGCAATGGATAGTGGACCAGCAGTGGGTACAGTGGATAGTGGACCGGTAGTTGGTCCAGTGGTAAATGGTTGCGAACCAGTGGTCAGTGGGCTGGTGACAGACAGTGTTGTTGAAGGAGAGATCGTTGTCTTCCCACATGAGCGACAACTCTTCTTACACGATTGCAGCATGTAGTTTGGATTATTCTCGCATTCCCCGTTTCGCATCCAGTAGTCACAGTGAACGTTGTCATCTTTGCAGGTCGCATCTAAATGTCACACCACATTCAAGATTAGACCAAAATTCATGTATATCTCTATTCATTGTGCCCAATAATGAAGATTTATACTCTTATGCGTCCTGTGGCAACTATATTTTTTGCGCAGTTACAAACGTGTAAATAAGCGTTTCAAAAAAAGACCGCAGTGAGATTCGAACACAAGCTGGATAAAAAGCATGAAAGAACATAGAAGTTTTGAAGATTTGAAATTTACTCTCACTTTAAACAAATATTACCAAATATGATATAAATCCCATTTGTGTACAATAAAATGTAATCAATAACTTTGACTCACAGGCGGCCGTTAGTGGCCGGTAATAGCCAAAATGTTGCTTACCCCTATTTAAACTATAGGTCAAACTATTCTGCACCTACTTTTGTGTACATATATATACCTTGAATAAATGTTTTAGGTAACAATTTTTGACAGTTTGCTGACCTGTTACTGAGGGTGTTGTTGTTTGCAGGCTGGTAAGTGGAGATTCAGTATAGGGTTTTAGGCTGGATGATCAGTTATTTTTGTTTTTGTTTGCCGGCATCAATTAGAAGCGCCTCTAAAACCCGTATTCTTAGAGTTACAAGAGCTTTGAGTTTACCACGTCGGTTTTAATCCGGGTAAAGCAATTTATGCCACCTACCAACGATAGGAGGTCTACAGTTTCCGCAACTTTTTCTACATGACACCATCATGTAACTAGGGTTTCTACTGCACTCTCCCATCCTTTTCCAGTAACCGCAGTTTTTATTGTCATCCTCACAAGTTTGCTCTGCCAAAAAACATACAATTACAGAGCAGCAATGTTTGATGAACTTTTACTTCTGTGGTGAACCTGAAGGATGAAAAATACAGACTTTCCCAGAAAACTAGTTGCCGTAAGGTTATAAACCGGATGTCCTTGAGTCCAACCTTCTGTTAATGTTGCGAGTTGCGACCTTATAAAACGCACTTCATCCTAATTTTTGGTTTAAAGTTCGATTGGTTTGAAACCATGACGTTATTGCAAAACAGTTTTTGACTACCAAATCACTTTCGTTATTATGTCCGTTTCGAGTGGTTCGCGACATGTTTTCATTCAAATGGTTCGATTTGCGTTATGGTGGCCAAAATGTGAAAGCCAGAAGTTAAACAAACCTGGAGTTGTTGCTGTCTTGCTTGCAGTGGTAGCAGTCGAACTCACTACCGTTGTACGTGCAGTTGTAGTCAACTTTGTTGTTACTGTACTTATTGTAGTGGAACTGCCCGTCACCTCAATTCCTGTAGTTACTTCAATCTCTCCTGTAGTGGTCTGGACAGGGGGACCAGTAACTGGTCCAGTGGTCAAAGTTTGCGGTCCAGTGGTTAGTGGACCAGTCGTGGTTCCGGTGGACAGTAGACCAGTAGTTGGTACAGTGGATCGTAGACCAGTAGTGGATCCAGTGGTCAGTGGACCAGTAGTTGGTACAGTGAATAGTGGACCAGTAGTGGATACGGCGGTCAGTGGACCAGTAGTGGATTCCGTGGTCAGTGGACCAGTAGTGGATCCGGCGGTCAGTGGACCAGTAGTTGGTACAGTGGATAGTGGACCAGTAGTGGATCCAGTGGTCAGTGGACCAGTAGTTGGTATAGTGAATAGTGGACCAGTAGTGGATACGGCGGTCAGTCGACCAGTAGTTGGTCCAGTGGTCACTGGTTGCGACCCAGTGGTTAGTGGACCAGTAGTGGATCCGGTGGTCAGTGGACCAGTAGTGGGTGCAGTGGATAGTGGACCGGTAGTTGGTCCAGTGGTAACTGGTTGCGACCCAGTGGTGAGTGGGCTGGTGACAGGCAGTGTTGTTGAAGGAGAGATCGTTGTCTTCCCACATGAGCGACAACTCTTCTTACACGATTGCAGCATGTAGTTTGGATTAATCTCGCATTCCCCGTTTCGCATCCAGTAGTCACAGTGAACGTTGTCATCTTTGCAGGTCGGATCTAAATGTCACAACACATTCAAGATTAGGCCAAAATTCATGTATATCTCTATTCATTGTGCCCAATAATGAAGATTTTTACTCTTATTCGTCCCGCAGCAACTATAGTTTTTGAGCAGTTATAAACGTGTTAATAAGCGTTTCAAAAAAGGCCGTCGTGAGATTCGAACATAACTTTTCGGCCCAAGTGCAAAGTAATTACACGTAAGGCATGTTTATCCAGTCTCGTCCTAAACCAGGGTGCACAACGTGCAGCCGAGAACAGCGCACACATGTGTATTAAAGTACATGCAACGGCGATAGCGCATTATTCATAAATGATTGGCTGGAGAAAAAATTTATTACCATACAAATCCTGCCATTTACTTTTACTGTTAGGCACAACAAACATTACCATACAAATCCTATTTTAATTTAATCAATAACTTTGACTCACAGGCGGCCGTTAGTGGCCGGTAATAGACAAAATATTGCACACAACTATTTAAACCAATGATCAAACTATTCTGCACCTACTTTTCTGTATATGTATATATCTCGGTCAAATGTTCTAGGTAACAATTTTTGACAGTTTGTTGACCTGTTACTGAGGGTGTTGTCGTTTGCGGGCTGGTAAGTAGAGATTCAGTGGTCGTGGCGACTCCACAAACTCCGCAACTCAACTTGCAGGACTCGAGCATGTAGGTCGGGTTGGCCTGGCACTCGCCAGACTCTTTCCATGTCGGGCAACTGGGGTTGTCATCTTTACAGCCAGGTGCTGGAAACGAATTGGAAAGAGTTTAATTGTAGAGGTACAATTCATCTTCTATTTTCGGAGTCAAAATAAAAGGTATTGTTTGCTGTTTAAAAGTCCTTAACTTTACAAGCTAAAGTAACGCTCAAGAAAGGCTACACTTTCGACAGTTGAACCACGAGCCTTTTTATTATGACCATTTTTGTTTTTGTTGTAGGAATAACAAAACCAAGTTCACCTGGAGTCGGTCTTATTTGTTTATTAATCAATAATTCACCTGGAGTGGGTCTTATGTCTCCGCCACCGTTGCAGTCCAGTTTAAACTTTTGGGCCAATCCCTTGGTCTGGTACACATCGTCGCACCTGCAATGCGCGAAATATTCGTGAAGTGTTTTGCAAAAAACTTATAGTTTGAAACGTAGTTTCTAGAGTTTTTAAACAGTAATGGAAAGGGAGTTGTAAGTGGAAAACTAGTACCCGCTGGGACCCTGCTGATCTCGGCTTTTGCCTGCAGTTTGGGAAAGATTGTCGATCCCTGATCTACACGAAATACGCTAGATGGCGCAACAGCGTCCATTTTTAAAATAATTAAAACACTAGCAAAAAAATTCAGTTGTTAGTAAACTACTTTCACTAGTGGCCTAAAAAAGTTATTTTTTGCAGTTTATTGTCAACCTGGGGATGTAGGGATTGGAACAAGGGAATATCTCTTCAATGAGACTGTAGAGACGCGGATCATGCTGTTTTAGTTCCTCTCTCGTGTTCACGTGATTCTGGATCCCATCTCCACCCGGTCTTCCTTCTCGTTGTTGGTTAAAGTAAGCTTGGACCCCTACGANGCGATTGCTGCTAATAAAAGCGTGAAAACTGGAAATGAATGCAGATGTCTAGAAACTGAAGGACTTGTAATTCTTTTATTATGCCGTTTCTTGTTTGGCCTGTGGTTTTTTACATCGTTTTTTTAGACCCTTGGTAAAAAAGGGAACATCATTTACTGGGAAATCTACTGTTGAGAAGTTTGATTTAAACATAAACGAATGCTTGACATAAATAATCGCGACCACCTACCCATCTTGAGGTTCGCAAAGCATGTTTTCCTCCGCCCCCACATTTACTGGGTTGTGGAAAGTTCCACCAGCTGCTCTCCGGGTCCACCAAGTGTATTGGCTCATCTCGGGAACCTTCAAACAGACCATACTGTTATTTCCTGTTTTTCCCCATTCACTGTGGATGGTAAAAATTATGGGTATTGCCTTGAAAGCCCTTTATCTAGATGCAGTTTTTTGTTAGGCAGTACATTTTTAAGTATGAACGTACAGGACACACTTTGTTGTTTGGTTGTTTCTGAACACCGTGTATAGGTTAAAACAATGGCTTTCGCCTTTAAAGCCAAGTACTTGTGTCAGTTGTTAACCTTGCGGTAATCACCCACATCCGGGTAATGGCAGAACCTGTTAGTTGAAAATATATATGGTAAAGGCATCAAAAATAGAACTATTATTTGGTCTGAAAAGCAATGTGTATGAGGGAAAAAGGTTAAGAACAACTGGCATTGGTGTTGTTTTGCAAGGCAGTAAAGTGTTTAGATTTAATTGTCATGTGCTGGAATGGTTCACAGGTTTCTAGCATGAGCATTTTTATCATGGTAAACCTTTGTTTACGAAATATGCGGTAACTATACCTTTAAGATTACTCTAGTGCCAGAAACTTGTTAAATAAAAAAACAAGACTACAGAAATCATAGCTTTGAATTAGCATGTTACCAAGGGAACGGTTTGTTGTCGACCAATGATGGCAACACGGCCCTTGTTGGTGTACATGTGGTCCCGGATGTCGCGACGGTCAGCCAACATGAACCGAACCACGTAACAGGCACGCTGCAGCGCTCTGTGAATTTAAACGTAAATGTTGGAATACAAAAAAATTGGAGACGCGTAAAGAGTAAGAGATAAAAGCTGCAGAAAATTCAAAAAGAGATTTAAATCAAACAGTATTGTTACGTCACTTTGGCCCCAGCAAGTCAGTAACTTAGATCTACAAATCGACTAAAATCTCAGCAATGGAATCGAAGTTTCACGTGGATCAAGTCATACTGTAGGTAAGGGAACAAAAACACAAAGATAAACCTTAATAAGCAAAAAGATGGCACAACGCACCGTCTACCACTGTCCACCACTGGGGTCCTAAACCGGGATATTTGTAGCCCTAGTGGTATATTTTTGGACTTTTTGAGAGGTACTTTGGAGATAAGAGAATGTCTTTTGTGATGTATTAAATTTGAATGCGATATGTTTTCTGCTCGTGTTAGTTTTAAATTATTTACCCAAAAATGAAATGTTGGATTTGATCTGTTCTGCCCCTAAAAATCTGAAATTATCTATAAGTATCAACAACAAAATTGAACAAACAACGTGAAACTATAAAAATGACCAAAGAGTATCGACAAACAATAATTAGCGCACCCCTGCTCTAAACTTTCTAAACAAAATATTTGTTACCTGTCATCGAGGACCGAACTTCCCATGACGGGAATTCCGTAAGCGCTTGTGAACTTGTGATAGAATCTGGTGTCCAAGTTGTATTTTGTAACAATCTCATAAGGTACTGGTTTGTAGACCTAATAAAAGCACGTTGCAAAATTGCAGCAGGATTTTGTTTGGTGAAATGTTGAGTTAAGACAAACGCTTCTCAAAACCAATAATGTCAAGATCGCCGAGTGGTTAGCGCAACCGCCAAGGGTTCGCAAGGTTGTGGGTTCTAATCCTGACTTTTTTTCCCCTTGAAAACGGCCATAACCCAACGGAACCCGATGGGTTAGTTCAAATTAAAGTCACCAACTTCAAAAAATTGAAATACCAATTAAGCTAACGGAACCCCATTAGGACCGGTATGTTGGCTGATTATTTGCATTACACATTAAGATGTTGTTCTGTCTGCTAAGGGTAAAAATAAAACAAAGTATCAGTGTAATTTTTTCGTTTTTTTTAATTTTTTTTCAAAAATTTAGGCACATAGTGATTTTTATGTCGTTTTGTTACTGATTTGGGTCTCAAGTAACCGATATTGAGTAACGTGTCGTTAATTGCAACTAAACAAACTATCAACATAAATGTGGAAATTTCAACTGGGCAACTGATAAACTACCTCTTCACATTGATCATCTTCGGGTGCCGCCATCAGGGGAATGTTACTCACGACGGTGGGATCGACTGGATGACGTGGATCATCTCTCGTAGCAGGTAAATCTGTGGTACATTAAATTTTCGATTAGCATGAGGATTGCTACAAGACCTTGGGCGAGCTGCTTCAGTGATCGAAGGCATTTTACCTGCGACGACAAAGAAAGTGACGTCACTTAAAGTCGGTGGTTCCCCGCCGTGGGTTGAGATGAACTCTAACTTCCAGTATTGGGACTGTCTTGAGAATCCGCCGAAAACTCTTCTTCCTTGTTCTGGAACGCGGAACTCCTGCAAGTGTTCAGTTTTCAAACTAGGTACGAGGAGCGCAAGAGGTTTTAATACCACCCAAAAAGCTTTAAAAATGAAAAAAAAGATTTAAACGTTATTTCGAACATTTTCACCTAATACTTCACAGACAAAATGAAGCTCTATAAGGTTTGCTCAGTGTATGACAAAACGTGCTTTCTGACTCAATTACTAATTCTTCTAATGCTAACTACTTGCATGACATCATAATATTGCGTTGTAAATAACTTGATTACCAAACCGATCGCCTTATGCATGACCAAAATTTTATTTAGTTTTATCAAATTACTTTTGCAATCGATATTTTGTGACAAAAGGTCTGTATTTGTTTAACCGCAAAACGAAGGTTTGGACCAAGGCGAAATTTCCAGTTAAATTTGTCCGAAAAGGTTTTTTTGTTGTCGAACACGAAATCGTTAGAAAAACACCCAAGATACCTTTAGAGTTTGCCAGTGGTCGTTGTCCCCACCGACAATGTATTGTTCAAAGTTCCTGTCGTCCCAGTAGGAAAGTCGAAACTTCGTAACAGCAGCAGGTCCCCAGTCTAAACGCAGTTTGATTCTCCGTAGCACGTAGAACTTGGGCACACGAAAGACGACAAAGCCGTCACCTGGTTCGCCCCTCGAAAAAATGATCGTATCTTAGACACATGTTTGCAAAACTACTATTTTTTTCTACTTATAAGGGGGGAGATTGGAATCCTAAGTGCAAGGATTCGCAACATACAGAGAAATCATGGCACGGTAATAAATTGAAATATCTCACTGCGCATTTATCTTCATTTGTTTTATAAAAGTTCTATATACGTCAGAATAAGGCGATCCTAATGCAAAAGTTCTTGTATGTCACCAATCTTTACTCCAACAATTGACTTGCAACAATAAGAAGCATTGGTTAGACCAATTAAAATTTGCTTACGTAGAGTTCCTTCCATTCCAGGTTGTATCCTTGTCGCCGTCCATCAAGTTCTCTACTTGATACTGATTGGACGCATCGATTATCCAATCAGGATTACACAGCCAAGCCCCGCCTGTTTAACAAATTTGTTAACGCAATTAATTTGTTTGTTTCTTCAGCATATTAGATATCGCAAGGTAACTTACGCAATGTAGGAATGACGTCAGTTTTGCAAAATACTCTTGCTTGAGCCTGGCAAACAAACAGTTGCAAAACCAACCAAGCCGTTACAGCGCAAAACACGTTCATAATGCGTTGCTGGGAAGTTTAAATTGACAACGTTACATAATTTTACGTTCCCACGACCTTATTATTATCATTTATTTTAATAAGTTAAACCAAACCAAATTTTGGCTGCTGTTGTCTGTTTCTATTTTTAACTTGGGTAAAAAGATAATAAGACTGTAAAATATTCTGCATGAAAAAAATTTTCGACTAATTTTCTCAATTCTCATTTGGCGTAATATATCTTTCCTTGTGACTAAACACTCGTGGCCCTTGAGGATACACAAGGCAGGGAAAGAAGGAAAACTCACTGTGCAAATTCCACCATTCTATTCACTCATCTTTAAACGCACAAGTAACAGCAGTGTCGTGCTCATTTCACTCTCGCCTCACAGCACAAGCAGTAAGAACAATAGCAGTTCTGCACTGACTCAATGCATGTGATCCGCGGTCAAACGAAGACACTGCATTTTACAATCCCCATACGCGTAAACTGACGTTCAAATGACCGTTTTACGGCGATAAGTAAGTTTACTATGCAATTACTGTTACCTTTATTAGCAGTTCTATTGTTGGAGCCTGTTTATGTAAAAAATAATAATTATGCATTTTGATTGGGACATTGACACGCAAAAATGTAAAGCGTTTCTTCTTTATCCTCTTAAAAAATATTAAGACAGTATTAACATCCCATACTTTTGTTTCTTAACACCTATTACTGCATTTATTTAAACTACAGACGGTGAGCATCTGTGGGCTTCATGTAATTTTTGCCATCATTTTGTAAACAACACCAACGGAAAGTAGTTGTCAGTGTATGGATGTATACATTTCACATTGTGAGGGGCGGTTTGCACATAACAAAAAGTCTTAAACATATACCAGAATAATTAAAAATGTGCTTTAAATGTGGTCTTTAAACACACAGGTCATAAGTGGTAATGTCAAAGAGACACCTATTTTAAAGACAAATACCTTTAATGCCAGGTTTATAAATGAAACACCATCTAGTTTTGGGAAAAACAGCAACTTAAAAATGTGTCAATCCCTATACCAGAAGCAAAAAGACAAAAACATCAAGTCCTGTATTTACCAATCCTATTCGAAGCATACAACTGATTACAAATGACATGTCAAACAAAAAACTGCACATGATATTGCTTATTTAAATGCTCTAGTAACATAGGTAGTTGTTCTTAATTACAAATACCCATTATACACACTGTAGTATAGTCATTACTTTATTCTTAACTTCTGTACCAGAAAGACTTTGGTGTTCCGGCCAATTCAGTGCATTGTCACAATAGAATTTTTTTAAAGGTGCAGAGGCTTATGAGTTCCATTGAGGTATTTGGCTCTGCAATCTTTGGTTTATGTTGGAAAGCACAACACTGGCAATATAAGCTTGCTCTTTCGACTCGTGGACCTGATCTGTTGGTGGGACTTCACCCTGTACAAAGATGGCACACAACTTAAAAAATATTCAACACATGGCTGCTGCATCGTTTGCATGGTTACCCACATTCGGTTTTCATCTTGTTTGTAAAAGTTTATCTTATTTATTGTGCTTTTGCAGGTAAAAGTGAAACAATACAATACTTCTACACACAGTTATAGTAATATGAAACACAGGCATTTTGTCCACACAAAGTACATTTAAATTTATGTGGCTTGCTTCTTTTTTGAGATTACAAACTTTTCAAATCCTGTTAATTTATCTGCAGGTACAACTGCTGTTTGGTTGTAGATTGTACTGTGTTCACTAGACATACTATTTACACAAATGTACATAAGAATGGGGATGGGGAAGTATTGTTTCAAATGCAACATATCCAAACTTACGTTCATAAAAATATGTTCATGGTTGCATACTTTTTATTTCAAAATCTGCACCAAAACAGAGATGTTGACTAACCAGGAATTACATCATACTGTAATCACAAATACCAGGGATATAGGAAGACAAACAATAAATCAGAACTGGCCCCAACCTTAATTCCCAGGCAACAGGGCATGAGCTAAAATATCTGAAAAGGAATTTAAACACAAGATAACTGCCTCTACCAATTAGATTGATTGCAGCAGTCTGCCAATGGAATCTGTGGTTTTACTGTACCCTAGTTGTGTAATCTAAACGTTTCCCTTATTTATCCAGAACAGTAAGCTAGCAGTTTTGGCACTGCCGGTGAACCTTATTAAAAGAGTGTCTGTCAAATATACCTGCACTCTTTACTGCTTATGGACCTTTAACATGTTACATAACATGTGATTCACTGTCCAGTTTGTGTGGTTAAAACTTGTTCATGTTCTGTACTTTATTACTGCATGTTAAGAACAATCCCTCCTGTTACAACGCTACATTCTCCCAAAATAAATTGTCTATTATCTTACTGTTTAATTATTTTTGTTATTTTACATTTTCATAAAGTCCTTTATTGGTTATGCTGAGGCAAAAATAGGCCACAGTCTGAAAAGGTTGAGAAATACTGGGTTAAAATTATAAATCATGAAGTACTGGCACTGCTGCCAGACTCGGTAAGTTTGTAGATGCTTTGGGTACAATAGAGTTTAAATTTAACATTTCCTGCTAACTTACATTGGTTTTGGGTAAATCTTCAGGCTGATGGGACTCCTTTCGAGATTCACCTGGTATATCATTGTAGCAAGTTAAATAAAACAACTTTTCTATCATTCTTTGTTTTTTATCTATCACTTTTTAGCCTAGTAATAAACAAAACATTTTAACGACGTCAAACTCCAAATAAACTGATCTTAACACATTTCAGCAAATAAAATTATTTTCCCACCATATTTGTTGCTTAGATGCTGAACAGAAGACCCGGGGTCTTTTGATTTCTGCAGTAAACAAAAACCATAAGCTCTACCAAAATTCTAGCTTTGATGTACTCACAAATTCTCACCTTTGAATCCATTGCTTCCAAAACAATTTTCCGCAATTAAACTTTTCTTGGCAAATTCGGGGAAATTTGTAGGGAATTTCCCTAATATTTGTCAGAGCAACAACAACGGCGCATAAAAATTTTACACATTTGTTTTCACGAATCAAACAGTTCTCGGAACAAACTTTTTTATTAAACACTGAATCTGTCTACATTTTTATTTCTTACGGTTTGCCCGTTTATTTACACTGCTGTATTCTGTTTGTTACTTTGTTCCCGATTTTTGCTAATGGCGCCAATTTCGTAACTTACTGATCAAGCCGCGGGGAACAGTTTATTGCTGTATGAGATGAACCACAATCTACGCCAGACTTTCTCAGCCATTTGTTTTGGAACTTGTTAGATGCTGACGACACAAACGGCATACGAGTGCTAAAGGGAACGTTAAAATCGGAAAAAGAATGGTCGATTTATGTACAGGGGCGTCAAACACCTCTGGAATTCGGAAACGTTAACAAAAGACAAAACAAACAAAAAAAGCCGGTTAGGCCGCAACGATAAATAACACACGCCGCTGACAAATAAGAAATTAGTAAAATTCGGTAAAAAGTCAGCAATCAACGCAGGATAAAACCAGTTTGGCATTTCGTCT
>QXVZ01015022.1:4639-29488 GCA_008931825.1 Phallusia fumigata | reverse complement strand
GCAATATAGGCGTAACATATATTCCGTATACTCGTTCCGATTGATTCTGTCTGCATTTGGAATTGTTTGTCTCAAATTTCAAGCATTCTACTAATTTGTGCGGTGATTGTTGGTACCATGGCGGCTGTTGGGGGTTTACATATTGGCAAAAGTAATTTTTTTTCATGGGGTTCGAACCCGGGATGATCCGAGAACTAATCCCGATCAGGTTTTTATTGCTGTATATGGGTCGAGCGCCCCGGCCATTCGACCAAGCGCTAAACGACAAAGCGTGTATTGCGACATCAAGTATCTGTAAGAGAGCAAACTGTATTCTTTAAACTGGCCGCTCTATTACACTTTGGCAGGAAATAGGTAACAATGCAAAATACAGCAGGACTACATAAACTGTAAGTGTAGTCTGTAAAATCAGTTAACACAACTAACTTATTGCTCCAGTATCATTCGGGTCAAGTAGGTAAAACGCTTCTTCGTAAACTTCCAGTAATTCTTCGGGCAGTTGATTCGCTCGCAGAGAAGGAACTCTGAAAGTTTAAAAGTCCCGAAAATATTACCTTTTCTCTTCACACTTTTGCGTTCAATCCTTGAAGGAAGCACGCTAAGGCTTGCATAATCCTGAATACAAAGCTCGCAATCTTTTTTTAAACCCATTACCACAAACTACCTACCAACAATTCTAAGGGTCGTAAAAACACGATTCAAACAAGAACACTTAAAAAAACATTCTGTACCTCATTTTCCAGTTCGCCTCAGAGCCGACGCTCATCGTGCTAAGAATGCTCACATTGCTGCAATATCTTATCTTGTCCCGCAGCCGTCTCTTGTACTGACGCGCCTTCTCTTGCGCCATCTCGTTGTGGTGGGTACGACAGAAAAGCAGACGCTAGAAGCGCTCAGGAGGATGCAGAATATTAAAACGTGTAGTGTTAAAACTCTAGCTGTCCGAAAAATTAAAAAATGCATGTAATAATCATTTCTGTAGGAATTGCCATTTGATATAGTTGACCAGGTAGCGGAAAATCGCAAAAATCGATATATTTTGAGCAGTTGCAGTTATTTGCTAGAGATTACTCACAAACAATTTTGGGAAGTGATCAATATTCAAACACTCTACAAACGTTCTTCTCGGAATCGTAAAACACCGCGCTTTTCCGAACAAACACAAAGGCAAGGAGGCCACTTTCTGTACCATCACTTCAAAAGCTACCAATAATTCTTCCATTGTACGTGGCAGACTCGTCAACAACAAACAAACGCTTGTCATTCATCACTCGAGTCTTTGAGCAAGCTTTGTGCAGTCAACCGTAGCGCATGAAAATTTGTAAAATACACTCATAAATCTGCTGTTCAATTGGTGAGCTCAGTTTGTTTCAAATGCCCTTAATACATGTTAAATGAATGTAAAGGGTGCTACAGATGTCAACTCCTGGTCTGTGCTAAGAAATGGGACATCGTTAATTACTTTTTACTCATACTGCAAAAAGGTTTGAATCCAACTACTACCCAAACCAGTTTCTGCCACTGTTAAAAAATGCCACCACCTCTCGCATCGCTTGCACTGTCTGACACATGAAAAGATTTTTCGCGATTTTCAGTGAAACTTATATTTTCCGGCCAGTTACGTGCGTCGGTAAGCGTGTAATTGCCTTCGCTTCGCCGCCCAAGTGTAAACCCAATTCCGCAAGATGATGGACGACCTTAAATCGATGTAGTGAGTGCCAACCTGCGAAAAGCGATCACAGCCTTTTGTTTGAACAGCTGTTGTCGAAAGAACTTGCCTTGTCCTGAACTTGAGGGTTTATAAACTAATCAAACTTGAACAAAAAAATTAGGAGATATAGAAGATATACTTGTATATATTTTTCACATATAGAGAACCGTGGCTAATAAAATCATCCGGTAATATAACAAATAGCACAAAGAATATTAGTGCTCAAAGAAATCCTCAGTTTCGGTTGTTTTCTGTGACAGAATGCAAATGTTTTCAGAACTTTCTAGTTTGTTACTTAATATGCTAAGAAGAAAAAAGTAAACGCAATTCTACATTCGTTACAACTGATAGCAGAAAGTCAACGCAACAGCAATATCCACCCACACATGTAAAACGTGTTCACAACAAGCTCGAAATACGCTTTAAGCTGCAACTGTGGTTGTGTATCAAGACCCACATCGACATGGAGTTCGCAAGCCGCAGGACTCACTTAATTGCAAAGTGTGAGTTGACTTTACCGAATTACAACGTTACACATGTTGTCTCCAAACACGCGATCACTTCATTTTGTTGCTGAGTTTTATTTGTCATACTTAATGATCTCCAGTCAATCTAAATTGCGGTTTACCAGTTAAGATTTTATCTATCTTAAATTTTGAATTTCGTTTTTTTATGTTTTAAAATTTCATCCTTGCGACCATTTTATCACTGTTTAAATTTCATGTGGTCAAACCATTTTACTTCTAGTTGTAAACAAAAATCTCCCCTCGTGTAGAGATCGATTGTGACATGTGCATGAAAAAGGCAAGAATACAAGGGCGGGAACGCTGTCAGCCGTTAATTACCCCCCCAAAAATTATAGTTATCAGTCATTTGCAGTTGGATATAATTCAACAGTGTGTTGTTATTCACTTCCTTTTTTGTCATTTGGTTGTAAGTAACACTGGAAAATTGTTTCGAAGCCCCAAAACTATTACAATGTTTCGCAGATACATGCCTAAAAGGTGTGCAAAATCACCTGCCAAACGATTTGCTTACAAACAACCAATGTAACCTTTACTGACGTCTACTGCTTTACACATTTTAAGGACGAATATAGTCTGACATTTTCTAGGTCCTGCACGCCTTTAAACATGACATAAATAGTGTCAACCAAATATTACAAAAGGCTCCTTGATCTATTGAAGGCATAACAAATGATTCGAGTCGTACAGCCCATTTGTGCTAAAGTACCTTACAAAGCAACAACTGTAGAACCATCGAACACTCGAAACTTCCTATTTTGTGTCAAGCACGTAAGTGTAGTACTCGGAAAAACCATTTGCCCCAAAAGCTTTGACACAATGCATGGCACAGGTTGGCAATTCTGCGTGCTTTGTTGTCCAAACAATCGCCGTCTGTTGGGTAACAATGCGAAGGTAGACGGGACGGCGTACGCTTGTCATGTTATTTTCGCAGCACAAATATTTGCATGGCTCGTTTGGCGATTCCAGAGTCTTCAAAAGAGCGAAATCGGCGCCTAATGGGAAATGTCAATCAAGGTTTATTGGCACAGGTTTAAGGACATAATACTGCTTTTTTACCTCTTCCACTGCTTTTACCTGTAAAACTGTAACTACACAACTGAAAATACTTTCAATTTAGATTGAAACAATCCTGCTGTTGTTGTTGATACCGCTTGGTACAAACCTTTTCAACCACTGTTGAATCGATTTTGCAGCACTGCACAAAAACAACACCCNGGTTGTGTATCAAGACCCACATCGACATGGAGTTCGCAAACCGCAGGACTCACTTAATTGCAAAGTGTGAGTTGACTTTACCGAATTACAACGTTACACATGTTGTCTCCAAACACGCGATCACTTCATTTTGTTGCTGAGTTTTATTTGTCATACTTAATGATCTCCAGTCAATCTAAATTGCGGTTTACCAGTTAAGATTTTATCTATCTTAAATTTTGAATTTCGTTTTTTTATGTTTTAAAATTTCGTCCTTGCGACCATTTTATCACTGTTTAAATTTCATGTGGTCAAACCATTTTACTTCTAGTTGTAAACAAAAATCTCCCCTCGTGTAGAGATCGATTGTGACATGTGCATGAAAAAGGCAAGAATACAAGGGCGGGAACGCTGTCAGCCGTTAATTACCCCCCCAAAAATTATAGTTATCAGTCATTTGCAGTTGGATATAATTCAACAGTGTGTTGTTATTCACTTCCTTTTTTGTCATTTGGTTGTAAGTAACACTGGAAAATTGTTTCGAAGCCCCAAAACTATTACAATGTTTCGCAGATACATGCCTAAAAGGTGTGCAAAATCACCTGCCAAACGATTTGCTTACAAACAACCAATGTAACCTTTACTGACGTCTACTGCTTTACACATTTTAAGGACGAATATAGTCTGACATTTTCTAGGTCCTGCACGCCTTTAAACATGACATAAATAGTGTCAACCAAATATTACAAAAGGCTCCTTGATCTATTGAAGGCATAACAAATGATTCGAGTCGTACAGCCCATTTGTGCTAAAGTACCTTACAAAGCAACAACTGTAGAACCATCGAACACTCGAAACTTCCTATTTTGTGTCAAGCACGTAAGTGTAGTACTCGGAAAAACCATTTGCCCCAAAAGCTTTGACACAATGCATGGCACAGGTTGGCAATTCTGCGTGCTTTGTTGTCCAAACAATCGCCGTCTGTTGGGTAACAATGCGAAGGTAGACGGGACGGCGTACGCTTGTCATGTTATTTTCGCAGCACAAATATTTGCATGGCTCGTTTGGCGATTCCAGAGTCTTCAAAAGAGCGAAATCGGCGCCTAATGGGAAATGTCAATCAAGGTTTATTGGCACAGGTTTAAGGACATAATACTGCTTTTTTACCTCTTCCACTGCTTTTACCTGTAAAACTGTAACTACACAACTGAAAATACTTTCAATTTAGATTGAAACAATCCTGCTGTTGTTGTTGATACCGCTTGGTACAAACCTTTTCAACCACTGTTGAATCGATTTTGCAGCACTGCACAAAAACAACACCCGGTATAAGCAAAAAATGGTTTTTCGTCTGGCCTGATTTGTCAATTCATTCAATAACGATAACAAGCGCACAACCATGCATCGATATGACCGAACAATGACCGGAATTAACATGTGATTAATTGTTCAACGTACGCCAACCAGCAATAAATTGACTACGCACTCTCGAAAAAATTCTAAATGCCGCGGTTTCGCTGTGGCGTAGTTCGTGACGTAGCCGATGACAACACAACAGTATGGTGACGTCGTAAACGTTTTCACGGCTTCGGATGTGTTGAATAGAATTGGGCGATACATTGGGGCAATCCATCAACTTTCTATCTCTATCCGAATCGAAAATAAACGTTACGAAGGGGCCGCTTGGGCGTATGCTGTGTATATAATGATCTAGGCGTGACGTTTTGCGCGTTGTGGCGTAGGATTGTCCGACTTTCGAGAAATAGGGAACACCCAAACGTAATATACGTTTTTAGTCGATAAGTAGCGCCTTTAAGCAGCAGTTGTAAAAGCAGATAAAAAGCAGAATCGTTCAAAGGTTCATTTGTCCAGCAAGGAAAAATGGATCACTGAAACACATTTTGCTAGATATCATAATCGCGCCTCATCTGTGTGTCACAGAACTGTTTGCCAAAAACAAATAAACCACTCGGCTGAATGCTGTACTGTCAGTTTGCGATTTTCGATGATGAATTTTTTAAATATGCGTTGCTACACTCGACCGAACCAAAACGTATTTGAGGTTGTTGATGAGCGATTGCGCAATGTGTCGGTGACGTAAAAGCGGTTTCAGCCCACGCCAATTGTACTTATAGACGTCATGAGGTAAACAATTTTATAGTTTGTAGGCTTACATGCGTGATGGGGCTTGGCTGAAATTTGCGTTCGAAAATATGAGCTACGTTTAGGAATGGCTGTGTCAAGCAAACTGACAGTCCCTAGCAAACTTACAGTATCTATTGGACTGCAGTTCAAATCCGCACGCTGTAGAAATAAAAACAGTACTTCCACTCACTCTACTAACGTCTCAGCTTTAACGCCTCATGTTCTATTTAGTCGCGAAATAAACTGCAGCGTAAATTAGGGATGCCCTGCTTTACATGGTTTCATTTGCGTGGTCTAATTGCGGCATCTCATCAGCTGGATTGAATTGAAGGTTCTGAACCTGCACGACCCCACTAAGCGAACCGCGCCGCCGTCAATTAAACTAATCATGGCGTTTTTACAAGAGCCGGCCAACGCTGCTTCTGTGGGTGCAGCATCTAAACATGGTGCGTGCGACAAACGACAAATAAGGAGTTTACGGTTTCCTAATTCGTGAGCGTGTGGAACAAACAGTTCATAAATCAGAGAAGAGAGTTAGGTACATAAATTTAGGGTTGTAAAGTTATGTGTTTACTACGGACGAGAAAGCTTAAGCTTCAACGTGTGCACAATTTTAATGGCAGAAATAAGCAAATAAACAAAAACAGAAAATTGAACACGGCCTTATCTGTCATTCATAATTGCCCTTTCTTGAATCGAAAGCAGCAATACATGAACTATTTTGATCCTAGTATTGATTATTGCGTATAAGGCCCTTTGCCTTGGCAACTGGCAGCTGAAAGCGAAATCAGTTGCGGAACGCCGAAGCCGTCTGGGATTTGCGATTAATGTATATTGCCCTCGGGCTTGTGCTGCGAGACTTCCAAATGTGGTCATCAAAACTCAACTTTCTTCGCGTTCCAATAAATAACGGTTTAAAAGCAAGATTCCAAAACTATCCGTCCTGACAGCTCGCTGGTCATGCTGTTAGTTTCTATGGTTTAAAGGTTAAGTTGGCACATCTGATGGTCTTGAACAATGTTTAGAGTCTGAATAGCGCTAACTGACTCAACATGTATTCGTGTGACTTTACAGCAACGTCTGCTTTTACCTGTGCTCATGTGTAACTTCCTTAGCGTTGTTTGCGCAAATTCTTTCAAAGCAATAGTGACTACAGTCGGTCAGATTCTGACTACCGTTGTTGAGATATTAAAGGTTGATACAACAAGACCATGACCTTGACTTCTCCTTTAAATTAGTAAGGCCGTGCTACGGCGTTTTGAAAGCCTGTAAACAAGCAGCCCGCAAGAACAGCGCTTCCAAGAAAGTAGACAAAGTAGGCAGAAAACCGTAAAACAAACCGCTGACTGTAAAAAATTAAACCGCCTCGTTTCCGTAACTCTTTTACGGCGAAAAAGTCCGCTTCGTAATGTTTTCAGCTTAAACATTCGCTAAAACCTTGTTTGCGCTCGTCCGCGTAATATTTTATCGCACAATTACTCTGTACCTCTTTTTTACGTATTCGAGTCAGAGTTTTAAAAAGTTAAATACATTCTAACTGTTACAGTGTTATTCTCACAGTCCTCTTGCAAACAACTGAAACTGACGGACCAATAACAACATATGATAGGGGGCTCGAACCAATCACGCAATAGAAAGAGTCATCACTGTGTTTGGGAAAAACAACCCAAACCTCATTCACGTACATCGAATGAAGGAAAACAAGAGTAAAACACGCATGTAAGGTGAGGGATGTCGGATTTCCGAAAACCTCATCTCTGAAGGGCAAACCCCTCTGGTGGACGATTCTCTTTTCCGTCGGATTCACGGATCGTTTGAAAAACCATAAACAACCAAGCGACCGTAAATAGACAGGTCCACAAGTCAGAAACATGGTTTGTTGCGTACGGTCCTGACGTCATACCACCAATAGGACAGTTCATGTTTGCTAATGATGAACAACGGATGTAGTTGTATACTAAAAGGACATCGACTTCAGTGGTTTCTTTCAAGTGAAAGACACAACGAATACGACCTTTATTTAGTTTAATAAGTTACTTGTAGGATACATCACTTTCCAGAGACAACGGGGTTATATTATTACCTTTGCCGCGTAAAATGGGTATTTCTTAAGCTTCCGACTGACAAGAAAAAACAGCTACAAGCATCATTGGACTGTCACACTGATTTAGATGGTAATCAAAATTCCACGGCAGGTGTCGATCTTGTCATGCGACCTTTGACCTTAAAAGTAATCATGTTTCCCCCGAGGCTTAAAAGATCATGCCAAAAATGTTCTGCAACGTTCTGAGAACTCGTACAAATAGTACAAATTTATTGGCCTGACGTTTGGCCATGAATGTTTAAAAACTTTATTTGATAAGCGGCTTAACATAATCAACCATCTTGAACAGTCGTCGCGCGTGCTGAACTTCATAACCAAATAGGGATAATCAGTCCCATCTGAAGATCGAAGCAAAGCCTCTTTGATTGACGCGTGGCAGTGCACTTGCTGCTTCTATTGCTTAAGATTGGAGAGAAAAAAAGGTCGGTATTAAAACGGAACCTGATATGTCCCTCCGTAAACCTTGCAGGCAACTAAAAACGCTTCAAAAAGCTTGCAAGAAACATTTGGTTTGTAGTAATGTAATGTAAGGCAAATTCGTATTGAAATGTTATCTGTCCAAAAGACCACCAGTTAAACTGAATATGTATGCTCACTTGTAAATAATTGAAATAGTTCCTGCCAAAGCCAATGCGTTTCAGAATTTAAAAAACATTTATTTTATGCGTGTTTAGTTGAAGCAGGCACAAACAAGTACAAATGCCACAAGCATCGACGGCAATTCGGAAAAAGATACCCGTAATCGAAGCTGGTAATTGGACGTACCGGAAAGTCGGTTAAGAAAAGAAAATCCCAACGCAATTTATCACAGGTGAAATCTCAATTCGCCCTTAGATGAGGCGATACGGGGACAAGATTAGTTTGCCGGGGAATCTTGCAAGCACTGCACAACAAACTTGTGCTTCGGCGGACGTTGACTTTGTTGTACTGATTTAGGCACTGGCCTATGTAAATTTAATCTCAATAAACCACTGCAACTCAACAACACAAACATAAAATTTGTACAGCGTGTTTCAACTTGATTGGTCTTATTCATTCTTTTTTACATTACTTAACCATACCACGCAAAACCCATGCGCCGAATACCCGCGCAAAAACACGCATAATGTCGACTCGATACCAAAACAACTGTACACTTCATCAGGTTAGCATAAGCCTACATCCGAACGGCGGGGCTCAGTTCTGGGGTATGCGTGAGAGCCTTGGGGAGTGTAAATATGTATCGATCACTGCCACAAAAAGACCTCCGCTTTGGCAGCACACTGATCCATCGGCTTTCAGACTAAATCAACCATGGATCTGTTTACATTGCTCTGTGTTCGCCACACAGACGATGCCAACTGCATTTTCCAATAGGTATTCTCATCCACACAACGGATTTTAAAACTGGGTAGAATAACAAAACGGCAAAGGACTAAATCGGAAGGATATTGATGTTTGAAGGAAATATTTTCGTTGCGCTTCACCTGCGCTAAGTAAACACGGTAGCGGTTTGTATGGCGTCTGACGGCTGAAGGTATCATTCGATATTCAAAGGTGCGTCGAGACCTTCATTGTATTCATGTTCACTTGGGTGTATTAAAGCGGCTAAAGGGTGATGCGGCCTATGATTCGCCCATAAAATGACAGCTCGTGAAACAGCATGGACTTTTAGTAAACCACTAAAGTTGCTTTACGCCGCATGGTACAATACAAATTCGACTTTAGTCGCAATACATGTTCATGAGGGCAATGATGAACACAATTTACACAGGTATAAGATTGGGGTGCAGCGTACAATACGGCCCACGGAGCTGGCTCGTCATCGACAAGCGAGCGTTAAGTTGAAAGGCGCGAGCGCTTGTCCAACGTCATTCAAACCAACAAGTCAAGAGGTGCACTTGAGAACATTAAACTGAGCGTTACGTAGAAACGTGCGACTATCTGGACGTGACATAACTTGAACGTGTGAACTGAATGGAACATCTGATAATATGAAAGTTACATAATGCGCTTACAAGATGAGAAATCTTCACTTCAACGAGAAGATACAAGTCAGTGTATGTGTGTAAAATATTTTCTACGTTTTGGCAAACGCTGTTGTTATCAACAGGAACGACTCGAAAAAAGAAAATGTTTTACATACAAGTACTTGCTTGTTTCTTCTTATTAAGATCATTCGAGACACTACTATTATTTGAAACTTTGTTAGTAAATTTTGAATTGCATTGCTTTTCGACGCTAAGTTTTATTTAATAGCCGATGACCACAGTCGAGTACAAGCACCTTGTAGAGTGCCTGTAGAGGCAAAAGTATGTTCACGAGTGATAAACGTGTTCAGTGTACACGTAAACACCCTTCGGGGGTATGTAAATAATTTATTTACACCAGGCGCCAGCACTTGCAAGCATACTACGTCTTTGTTTAACCCTTGTGCTAAATATGTAAATGCTTATTGTCTAGGCCTAGGGCTACAGTTGAAGCGCCGTAAATCCGCGTTGGATTTACAAACAAACGGATGCTTTTTGCATGTATAACACATTAGACACGGACTACGGAAGACCAGGTCATCATAACCCTACAAACGTCCAAAGAAGGTGCAAAAGACGAAGTATAACTTGATACACGTCAATCTGATACTCTCACATAAAACAATGCTCACGTCTGACAAACAAAAAACAACATAGCTGCTAAGACATTGGTTCAGTGTTTAAACTAGACAGTGTAACGCATGTTCACGTTGTTTAGGGATTGCATGGTCTTCATTATGAAATGCATACGTGCTGTTTCCCCCAAAGGCGTTTCCATTTGCGCCCACTAAAATATACCTTTTGTTCTTGGACAAGTCTAATCTGAAGCTAGTTGACCGAAGCTAAGACTGGAGATTTGCTGATGCAGCATCTCGTTTAAACTCTGAACCATCGTCGCATCCAGGCTGACGCACAGAATATCACTCAACAGTCAAACACGCAAGCACTCTGGCACGTTGAATTCTCGACCGAATCCAAGCCATGCGCGGTTTATGTCACGCATGACTTGTGCTCATCAAGCGTGACTGCTAAACGCCCAATAATGCCGCTTTCGCTTAAAGGTGTTTGAGTCCAAACAGAGGCTTTGGGCTTAGTGAAGTCGTCGTTGAATTAGCAATTTTATTGTGCCACTTGTCTGATGGCAAACCCACCACAGCAATATTAGGAAAACCTTTACTTTCTCAATTTACCTGCAATAAACGTAAACCAAAATGTAATCATAAGCAATACACTATTTTTTTCAAGGTCTAGGAACATGTTATATTATCGTAAAGCAGAGTATTGGTCAAGCCAGCTTTCTCGACAAGTAAAATAAATCAATGATGCTCACAAACCACAAGGCATCAATGCTTCATCATACTGGATCGCTGAACACTCGACATTTTCTTGTACAAAGGTAGACCAATCCCTTTTAGTTGGATCTTAGATCGTGAGTCACTTGTTACGTCAAAAACAAGTCGTCCCACTTTCTGGTTGATTAATCGTAAACAAATAAAACACGTTTTCTGTGTAAAGATGGACAACGACGCGGAGAAAATAGTGGGCCCACAAAACCACCCACGTAAGGAGTTTTTTGAAAACAACTGCCTACTGCCCTACAACAACAGCAGTGGCTACATTCGATTTTTAGCCTAAAACGACAGAAAATTACTGCATTCTGCCAATATGGCATTCTGGTCGTAAGAACGACAGAGAAGACTAATCAAACATAATGTCTTGCTGACTTTACGGCTGAAAATAGGTGGTAGCGACCAATGGCCGATAAAAACCTGACTAAACGTCTACGAGTTTGCATATAGTTACCTTCTAACCTTATTAATCAAAGTTAAATTACCTATCGACCTTCCAGGATGGAAATCAACGGAACTGACTCACTGCAGGTCATAGAACGGTAGCTAAGGAACAGCATATCCCCAACCGTCTGCCACTACATGATATAATACACAGCGCGTTTCAAATTGACTTTGACAGGTTAGCACTGGGTCGCCTAGCATTGGCTTTTCTTGCATCAAACATTAACCCCTTCTGTCTCTAGTTTCAGCTTCTGTTTGCATCATCTCGCAATCAAACACTTCACGCCACTTGAACTTTTTTCTCTTGCCGCTGGAAGCCATATAAGCTAATTGCTGATTTACAATTCCGGTGAGAGAAAAGAAAAGAAGGTTCCCTTTTTTGCGCTCCAGAAGGTCAAGGTGAAAAGCAGCCATCCAGTAAGTTCATTGGAAATAACAAAACGTGCTTTTACACTTTCTTCTGTAGATGTCTAAAATCTTGACAATCCTGTTTGGCCAGGGCCTCTCAAAGTGTTGACAAAATCTCGTTAGTAAAAAGTAATTGACTGCAATTAATACATTTGTTTTTTACACAATCACCACACATGTGCATTTTTTCATGAAAAGGTATCTGTGTTATTTTATCAACAGCTTAACCTTGAATTCAGTTCTCGTTTGTCGCTTTATTGGTTGGTATTGATGGATAGTTGGATCAAATTTTTCTTCCGACACGTAGATTTAGTTTTGTCATGGTGGATTTGTTGTGACGTCCGTTGGTCTCAAGTAACCTCTCATTTTTGGACAAGATCCTCGTTGCGGATTTACTTCAAGCCAAATATGGTCTGGCGTTGTTCTGACAGAAAGCTAAACTTTCTTAGCAAAAGAGGTGCTGCTACAAAGCGTACTAAGCTAAAATTTTGAAAATTGTTCTGTTTTTTTGTGCGTTTGATAAAAGTTGATGTAAATAGTTTCAACAACCTTTCTGTACGAACGGCACTTAGTATTAGCTAATTTTCAATGCAAACCTCAAACCTGCAACCAACCACACATTGTTTTGCGTAACTTTCGTTGTTAAACTCCAAATACACTTTGCGACAATGACGTCGAACCTACAGATATTACGTCACATCCCGGACCATTTTGTTGGACTTATTACGAATGCATACAACACAAGCTGAATTGCTTCCGTTCCGAGGATGTTGGCAGAGACTACTTCCAATTTGCTTTGAACTTTGGATGGATGTTGATCAATATTTCCTCTTTTGGAATGCATTGGCTCTGACGTCACGACTCACGAAAGTGTGATGAGCGATTTGAATGTGAATGTTTCAACAAACGAATATGTATATGACGCACAGTTTTCAGCTTTACATCATTTTGCAATGATGATGACAACAGCGGTTCCTAAAAGGTTTGCATTACAGTGTATTTACTGCATACAAGCTCTGGCAGTTATGTTTTTAATGAAGCCACTTTCCGGGTCGGTGTCTTGAGTTTCTTCTTAGAATGTGACCAACGAGTTGTCACATCCTACAACTTAACAAAAAGCCAGTGGATCACCAGAAAGACATTCCTAAACAAAAACAGATTTCGCAAGACACGCGAGAGGAATTAATAACGCAAAACCCATTTTCCCACGGTCATACAAAGGTGAAGGGTTGTTTGATCGTACCGCCGATGACCTCGCAATCAAAACAGGAGAAAACGTATCAACGACTCGCGCGCTTTTATTACACAGTGTCACCATGGCAACGTGTTCGCAGCAGAAACAAAACGAAGTGAAGAAAACCGAAATAGGAAAATCGATGCTTGGGTTAATGAACAAAAACGATGTTGCAAAAAAGTTCCATTTTAAACCAAACCGCCAGAATGCCTGGTAGTGCAAATTCTGTGGCTTCTGGCGAAGATTTCTAGAGTCATTTATGCAGCAAAGTAAACTTGGAAGACCAGGCGTTTGCACAACACGGAGTTTGGTGATGTTACGCGATCACCGCTAAAACATATCAATATGCCATAAAATTCGGTAAAACTCAGCACGTACATCAAATGCACACGGTGCCTCTACCCAGCGGTAAAACTTAATTGAAACCAGAAAAGCACCGAGTGCCATCACCGGGAAAGCCCCTACACCGTGAAATATGCCTATATGACGTCATAATGAGCGAACACAGTCGAAAGAAATAGAACGCAAAACGAAAGTATTGCGGGGAAAGCACTTTGATTAGGCGAACGAAGGACAGTGAAGGAAAAAAGGAAAATAAATATGAGTATCATCTTTATTGCAGTGAGGACGCCAGATAACGTCAAAAGTATTGTACGTTTGTCCGCGAGCTACGCCTCGGCAAAAACCCCTTTGCGTCTCGTATAACAAGTAATGCTCTAGCGGTTAAAATAAAATGTGTCTGTCAATAAAGTTTTTGATTGCTTTGAGCCATGGCTCGGCTTAAAATGTTAAAAACACAAGTTTGAAAAAAACTGAAACTACGACAATTCTGTTTAGCGCCACTTTTTGGTCACGAGAGGTCGCCAAGTGCGCGATCGAGAGATCGTTCGAAGGCGTCATCGTGGCTCGTGTCACTCTCGTAATTCGTCGCTGCCGCCTCCTGCAGTTTCATCAGCATGTTCAGCAGGGGATCCCCCGATTGGTTGGGCGGGGCAGTGGGCGTGGAGCCATCGGGGTCACGTGACACGTCTTCGGCTCGAATCGGAATCAGGTCGCAGGGTGCGGACCAAGGCCAACTGCAGACATGTTGATAAATGTTTAAATTTATGAAATACCCTGCTGTCATGGGACAAACTATATCGACAGAAAGTCGTTTGTGACGCCACCAACTGAGAAATCTTTCTAAAATGCCCTGACCTGTCTCGGATCCACATTAGGGGATCCACCCATTCCTTGTTGTTGGGTTTTCGGCCCTGTTTCACGGCGGATATGACGTAGGGCACGATGCTGAAATTCCACAGGTCGCGAAACCACGCGAGGGAGCTAGAGGCCTCCATGGGACACGACGTGAACATCCTCGGACCTAAAGGTGACGAAATACAGATTGTTGTTTTTTTCCTTTACCAACGTAGTTTTTATTACGAACACTTTACGAACCGAGAGTGACGTCAGCCGAGTTGTTAGCCTCGATGCAGACGTTGACCTGTCTCCAACACTGCGGCAGCCATTCCACCAAACGCACGATGACGTCATCGGCCGTGGTGTTGTGCCTCTCCTCCCACAGGTGGAGCGATTTTCTGTAACCAAACAATAATGTTACATTTGCTAAACACATCAAATCATATTATTATTAAAGTTGTGCCACATACCTGAGCGACCGCGCGAGGAAGTCGCTGACTGGAGGAACGTGGTTCGAACACAGGATCCACCGGAATTCCTGGTGGAGTTCGAGATCAGCGGCACCCTTGTTCTGTTGCACCACTCCTGCACACAAAAACAAGATATTTGAGACGGGTGTTGTACGTTGGCAATACTATAGGTGAATATGATAGCCAATAATAAGGTAAAAAGATTCTAAAACGGCCAGTAATTTTCAGCCTGTTAGTCAACCGCTGCTCATTAAACCTACAAAGATTTGGGATAATTGGTCAGGTAATTGCCACACACAAACCTAGCTAACGTACAAAAATAGGATTAGGCTGCCTTTTCGAATTAGACTATAAACCTATGTGCATTGAGTTAAGATCAGACAGCGAGTTAACAGACAAAGTTCCAGTTGCGTCTGCGCGGGCGCGCGCCCCTGATTTTTTCGTTTGTCGTCCTTACTTGTTGTATGTTTGGATGATGACTTAAATAGGACGTCGAAACGTCGGTACGCAAAAAATACATTAGCCAGAGGAGCCTTCCCAAGATCTACTTTTCGTGTAACGGTCTGATTCAACACTGCACTCACCAATCAGATAAGGAAGTTGTGAATGCGCGGCTGCTGTGAGCAGGGGATGGAAGGCTTCGTTCAGTGACGGCGAGCGCTGAAGATCGTCCAACACCAACACAACGGGGATCTCCCGACCGCAGCTCTCCGGCTTCGAGCAATCCTCCGACAGACGATGCAAGTAGTCCCGGATGTCCTGTCACGTGATTAAAACAATTTTAAATGTAAACAAACGACATAGGCTGGCAGAACATTCTTTACTGTCGAAAATGTCATGCACAGGGTTGGCGCTTTATTTAAAAAATCCCCTTACGCTTTCGCTGCGGTGTTTTAGATCAAGATGCACGATCGAGTCTTTTCCAACCCTTTTCGGAACTTTCCTGACAATGTGCTCAGCCAACCTGCGACAAAACAAAATAATAAGCACCAGTTACATGTAAAAACTCGCACGCGCCTCGTGTAGGAAAGGGAAAACAACCTTTTAGCCAAGGTCGATTTTCCAGTACCAGTTGGACCACTCAACATCACACGACCGTGTTCCAACACCAGGCGGCAGTAGCGATCAATCGTCTCGCGGTCAACCAACAGTTCCAGGGACATCATTTCAATCGAGTAACATTCTAGATGCGGAAAAAACGCATTGAGTTTAAAATCTGGTCCTACCTCTGGCAGAAATACAAAACTGTGTTTTACAAGCACCTACCTGCCACATCCAATGAGATGCTGTCCACACTTCCCACAATGTAACCGCACGGGAGCAGCTCCGGCGTCTCCGTTCCAATGTCACGTGACACCTCCCCCACAGTGTATGACGTCACAATACCGGAATCGAGACCCAGGCGATTTGCCGGGTCGATTTTACAGCAGTATTCCTAAAACGCAAGTGCGTGGATTAAATCCACGTCGTATGGATGACGTCATTACATATATGACGTCACTACACGGATGACGTCATTATATACTCTCACTTACCACGAATACTAAGATGACGTCATTATATACTCTCACTTACCACGAATACTAAAATGACGTCATTATATACTCTCACTTACCACGAACACTTGTCGGACTTTGGTGTCCAGCTGGCGCCACGTGATCGCGCGCGTGACGTAACAAACGCCGATGACGTCGCAGAAAGGGGCGTTGCCGTCGTCGTCGTGCATCACGTGATAGGGGTAGTTAAGTGTGACGGTGAGTCGGATACCCGAAGTGTCGCGTTTTAAACTGAAATCTGAAGCTGCGAAAACAGAGAACTTTTACCGCACCCTCCACAGCTTTTTGTCGTTTTTTAGTTTGTTTAACGTCAAGCTATGAAAGTTCACTCCCGCATTACTGTAAGATTTGTTCTCAAATAATGGCAAACAAACCTGACAAGTTTCCATAACTTCTCCTGGTATCCTGGCAAATCGAGTCGAGCGAAACAGTGGACGATCCCAGGCGACTTAAGCGCTCGTTCTCCGTCCTCAGCGATTCCATCTCCGACTGCAAACAACAACAAACGATGACGTCATCACGTTGTGACGTGGGCATCGTGACGTCACGGGTGACTACGTACCCTCATGCGTTGCATAGCGTCCTGCATCTGGTGCAGTTGGTGCTGAGAGGTCAAAGCTTCCAAACGGATGTCGGTCAGTTTTCGCTCCTTGTTAAGAAGTTCCTCGCGGAGTTTGGTGACAACATCAGACTCCCTGGTTGGTGATAAACTCACAGTTTAATAGGTAAGACTCCAGGACAGCCAGCGTTCAGCGTATGCAGAAACTGCCAGCAGTCGCTATGTAAGATATGTATTTCGCCTGTACGGGCATCTCATTCAAGCCTCGGTTTTGTGCGCACGATCAGGATAACATAATGCAAACAGGCAAAAGTAAAAATCTAGTATTACCTTAACAATAGAATAGAAATAATATCGTACCCAGTGGTGTCGGCAAGATTAATTTCGGCTTCTTCAAGTTCCGCTGAAAGATTTGGCCTCGACTTTCGTTTGAAGGCAGTTTTGAGTGATTCCTTGAGCTGTAAAGTAAAATAGGCCATAAAAAATATTGTCTTCTATGAATTTATTTTGACCGGAGATAAAAACAAGCATCGTACTCATCGTTACCTTTTCACCCGTTCCTTTGGCCTTCCAGCGTGCAAAAGGCAAAAACATTTTGAAAGCAATAAAGTAATATCTATGACCTACCACTCAGTGTAACGACAGCGTTTGAAAAATTAAACCTAACCCTGCTTTTCGAATGATTGATTCAAACAAAATATCCATTCACAAAAAATAACTGGTTTCATTTCTTCAGACGCAAATACACACCCAATGCTTTTTCTTCTTGCTTTTGCCATCCTCAGTGCTTCCAATACTCGACACACTCGTCTTCGAGCTGATGCTAGATAGTGAGCCACACGATGGCTTCTTCCTTAGGCGCGGTGACGTTGTGCTCGACCAATCACCTGTTAACAAGACTTGTTTCAGCAAAAATTTTGATGCCTCGTTGTTCATACAACTTGTAATGGAGACAGGGCGGAAATAGCAGTTGCCCTTCTGGCTTAAGTCATTCACACGCGTTCGCACGTAACAGTAACGAACGCACGTCTAACATTGTGTAGACCTCCCACAGTCACAGGGGTTGTAACATAAAGCATGAAATACTTCTTGAAGTTAAATAAACAGTCACATATTTACTGATTTTTTTACTTGCAACCCAGTGAGCCATTTTGCCAAAATTAATATTGGATTTAGCATTCTGGATTCGATTCAACCAACTGTAACCAAGTATTCTACACTAAACATCCCAGGTAATCAGAATAAATTAGGGACACTCGTTATGGCATCCAAAATTTACGGTTCATGCACTTGTATGGCCTCGATTATAGATGTTAACATATTTTTATCTGTGCATTTGCATATTTGCTTTCAGGAGGCGATGAACTTTTACACAAAGTGGTTTACCGTCGGGAGATTGGCTGTGCTTAAGCGATTCGATAGTGGATCTCAATTCTTGCAGCTCCGAATCTTTTTGTTCGGCCGAAACCGAGAGCTCCCTCAAGCGGGAATTCATGCTCGACAAACTTTCCTCGAACGCACTGACCACCTTCGCCTGTTTACAAAAATCTGTTACCAATCCGTTGATCCTTAATCTAGGCAAACGTATTTGGTCTAACGAAATATTTGTTACACTAAAAAATGGGGTAATGTAATATTTTTGTTTTGTATCTCTCTTTAGCTGCTGCTTTTCGCTGGAATAGATGCAGTACTATTGTTTCTATGTTGTCTATTGTTTCTATGGCCAAGCTCTGTCGCCTGTTTTCAACAATGTGTGTTGTGTAAATTGGAACTAACTATTCAACACATCCGTAAAACATCAACTTACACTGGAATTAAGCTGGTTTTGAATGTTTCGGTCTTCCACACCGTTTCCAAGATTCGACGATTGCTGCAAAATATCACGAAATGGAAGCTTAGCTTACAAGCTCCAAGCAAGACTAAAACATCTATCAGGTAACATACCACGCTATATAGGGAAGGGGTTGACGACATAAGAGAATTGGAACGTTCGCTCTTTCGATGAAACAGACTCTGGGTAGATTGCGTCACCTCCTTCGTTGACCGATTCTAGAATAACATTTCAATAATTTACAGGTAAACAACATTAGTAACGTAAAAATATATCTTTGGACAAAAAATAGACTGTGTCTTACCACGTTTGGACTGGACGCAGCGATGCTGTTTGTGTTATGCAAGGTGGGAAGAGGCCAGTCACTTACATCCCCTCTGTAAAGCATTGACATAAGTGAATTTGTGCAAAACGCCATTTCAAAAACATCAGGAAAACTAATTTGTCAGGTCGGATATCTGTTTCATCTCTGCTTATGTTTTACCTGTAGGAGAGCCGATTCCCTTCAACGAAAAGTCCACCTGGGTCTGTTACGGAGCTCGTGTCATCCAAGTACAACGATGGGGTGGTGAGAATATCCATGCTCTGAACATACAAAAAGTAAATGTGAAAAATGTGTTTGCTTAAAGTCTGGAGTAATAGGAAGAAAATAAAATCAAAAATGATGAGGCAACAACTAGTTGATCCTCAAATTTTTCTGGAATTACCATAAAAGAGGTCCCTTGAGGCGTCGTGGCCGTCTTCTTGGGCGATTCGGTTTTGGCGACGGTGGATCGACGCGGGAGGCTCATGTACGACAGTGGAGATGAGCTGAGCTGAGACGGAGAGGAATCTAAAGAAAAGGTTACAAATATAAAACTACGAAAGGCAACAGAGAAAAACAATTCATAAGCATAGTCACTACCTGTAACGACGGTAAAGCACACAAAAACCTGAAGACTTACGTTTTTGACGACCCAAACTGTTGTAATGGCTTCTGTCCAGTTTACTAGGGGACGGTGAGGTACCTTAAAATAAATAAAGTTTTAGGCGAAAGACAACGTTGTTACGAAAGAGGGAGACAGAACGTACTTGATGACGTCATAAACGATGAGGTGGCTGGTGGTGACGTCACGTGCGGATTGTTGAGCACCATAGACTTGGTTGAGGTTGGGGATGTGGGAGTGTCCTTTTTTGTAAAAAAATTAAAATCGATGACAAACAAATTTGAAAACAATTTTTTAAGGCATTACCTGTGGTGGTTGTTTAGATTTCGAGTTTAGACTGAGGAGCTTTTGTAAAGATGGGGATCGTTTGAACGTCGAAGTTGTATTGTTTGTCGTTAAATCGGCAATTGACGAAGTCTGCAAATATAAAACGGAATTTACCAGCAGTTGTTTTTGTTTGTTTGTCAATCCAAAACCGGCCATTTTTGCCCGCGAAAGTACGTTACTGTTGTGCCTTAACACAACAAATACAGCATACATTAGACTGTAGAATAGCTGAAAGCATTTGGGAACATAAACTTTCACTAAATATGGGGCTCTGTTTTTCAAGCAGGCAAATTAGATTTTGCATCGTTTCAACTTCACCATGAAACACACTGTGCAGCGTTGTAAGTCCTTATCGCAGCAATTGATCGCTGACATTTCGCAGGTGTCAAGGGGAATAGCGTGGGATTATTTCTCGCAACAGTTGGGCACATTGCGGTGTGGGAAACGATTATAAACTCACGGCAGTCAAGTGGGACTTACCCTGTCCTCTTGCAGTCTGCTCTTGTTCGGGCGCGGTAGGCTTCTGTATGCCAGTGCACCTCTTTGAGCTGAAAACATATAAATCGCTATTACCCAGAGTCTAGAGTCTACCAAGTGATCACTTAGACAGTGGTTCCCAACCTTTTCAGTATCCTTGACCCTTTTGACCATTTGGCTGAAAGCTACGGACCCCCAACACCGTTTTAAAAAAGCTGTACATACTATCCAGCCAAATAGCCAAAGGCCGGTTTATACCGGTACGTACAAGTGGTATCTGTAGCAGATGACACATAAAATTTGACGCAAAAAAATCAGTCTTCTTTTGCAAGTTAGATCATAACGACAGGTACTTTCATTTCGCGGTGTTTTCTTTCACCTTATGCATACAAAGCTCATGCACCCCCTTACAAATCTTTCTGTGAACCCCTGGGGCTTTAAGTGCGCAAAGGCGGAAATGAGTTCAAGGAAACATTGAAGAGTAAACACAATCCAAGTTGTTGCTTATTCACCAAAGGAAGCAAACTAGAATCTAAATTCCCATTCGACTCGTATATTTTACCTCCAATGTTTTGCAAAGGGCTGGAAGCGTTGGTCGGACTCTGCGACAGAGTGTTGGATGCCAGCCTGCTTCCCACCACACTCGAACCAGGGATTTTCATTCCAGCTTTGCCGGAAGGGGGTTTCCCCGTTCCTTTCTTCTTGGCGAAGATCAAACCCTTTGACGGGCGGTCGATAGTCTGTAATACATATTTCTAGTTTCCTGATGTTATATATAGACTAACCCTAACTCTGTTTGTTCAAAACATTTTCCTTCCTTCCGAATCCAACAGTGAAGTTGTATAACCGAATATATTACAATAATCTTTTTTTATCGCGTTAATATGTATTTTTGTGACGTTTTTTGACGAACCGTTCCGGAAACACCACCAAAACATAGTGATGCTTGCAAATCTATGGAGGTGCTATGAGGGACTCGGAAACTTAATCTTTAAATGGTCGAAAAATCTCAACAATTGGTTGCAAAAAAATCGCAAACTTACCATAGCGGAGGTTGCAGACGCCAATGAAGTTTTGATCAAATCTTCCTGCTTTCCAGCACTANCAAATAAAAACAATGGAATGGGGTTGAGATTTGGAAGTAAGCATGAGGCGACAGATTTCCGATATTTTACAGCTGGGCGGCGGTTTATAAATGTTTAACCAACGGTGCTGAGTTTGTGCTGTTGTGTCGCTGTGAATTCTTTTACCAAGCGAAATAAACTCAATTCGACAGTTGATAAAGGTCAATTGAAACTTCTGTTATTCAAAAATGAAATTGGGAAAACATTAAGAGGGCAGCAGTTATGTTGGTGTGTTTAATAACGGCTAGTAAGCGGTTTCTTAAATATTGACAAGCGATTACAAAAATTGCACAAGCGCCAATGGCTGCGAATGAAAGCAAGGCGCTCGCAGTCATACGTTTAAATTTGTAACACGCACAACTTAACAAAATTTATACATTTCGCACGGAAATTGAGCCGCAGAAATGGTTCGCTTGGCTCAATTAGCTGTACTTCACCAGTCACAGGGCGTTTGTTCCACGGGACTTCTGTTTGTCAAAATCTCGTTTCATAGTCATTGCTTATTCTATTTTCCGCGTCGCCGCATTCAAATTGGCCACCCCCTTGATACGCGAACAATCAATATGAAATCTGGGTCGCGTATTAATTTCTAGATGGAAAAACAAAGGCTTTGTGTGTGGCATATGTATAAGAGGAGACCACACCAGAAAAAAAGCGCACGAAGGTCGCGCGAATCCGTCCCATACACGTATACCATACACTCCTTGAGGTAAAAAATGCCAGGACAATATAAATTTGGGTCTCAGTTTTGTAGAGAATTTACTTCAGACCTTAGTACTACAAAGGACAGGAACTGTAAGTAAACCATACTTGAGCTCAAAGCGAGACGATCCCTGGACCCTAGAGTACTTTTAAACCACCAAAATAGCTCATAACAAGATGGTAATGCACTGAAGTCGATGTTTAGGAAATACAACGGCGTTATTTTTCAATAATCTTAATGGGACCTTTAAAAGTATGGTCGAAAGGATAAGTACAAAGCAATGTTTCTCATTAGTTAATTAAACCCACACCAGCCCACGCAGTAACATTCGCGCTAAACCGAATCAATCAACCTAATACAATGCAACAAGTAAGCTTTACACAATCAGCCTTCACTTTAACAGAGTACAACTTGGTGTTAAAAGTTTGTCCAATTCCACTTACCCTTTCGGTTCGTCGTCAGGGGAACAAATTGCGTCACCTTCGCTTACGTAACCGGCGGTGACGTCATGCCACGCTCGTCGTGTCGGATACCGGGCGGAACGGGTTCGCTGTAGCGAAGAGAAGCGGCCTGAAAATGTACAGATGCAAAATTAGGAATACACGAACGATAAGGCATGTTAACTAGTAGACATCAGCAACTTAATTATGTCCATAAACTTTTAAAAAATGTCATTTCAATGTTTCAACATTTCAAGCCTCAGACTGTTTCCGACTGAGCTTAACTATTCGTGGACTTCATGAAAATTTAAAACAATGCAAACATTATATTTAACAGGCAATTTATCACAGCTGGAAAGTAGTAGTAATTGTGTATATAGTCCATACTAAACTAACGTTTGTGGTGCGCATGCGTGTCAAAAACGTTTTACATTTTGGGGGCTAGCGGGGTAACCACTGGGGCTATGGGGTCAAACAAAACAGATGGCACAACCCCATGATTATATCTACACACTGAAAAAGTTTCATCGAAATCTACCATACATTTCATAGCAAAACGACATGGACAAGCTTAGGGTAGAAAAAAAAAAAAAAACAAAAAAAAAAAAACAAACAAACAGAGTGAAAACAATATGTGTCCCCTTTCAGGAAGGGGACCCATAATTATGCGATAATAAGAATAGAAAGTGGCGAGAATTCGGGTGCGGATTGAAAAATGTTTTTGTATGTAGCGAGGTGGTCGCGGACTCATTTTCCTTTGTAGGATCATTTTCTTACCAGGAACAAAACGGTATTCGGAATCATGGCCTAGTGTTTCTCCGGCGTGAAGCTTGGGTGTGCTTGAACCCGATAGCGTGTGCGCCGTCTGGCGGGAGGAAAGCAAATTGTGGTGCGACCGACAGAGGGCAGTAGCGCACGAAAGCGGAGGTGGAATGTCCGGCACTTTGGAAGCTAGATCTTCGTAATCTGAAATAAATTATTTTGAATTTTACACAGATATTTGGCGAGAAGCGTCATGGTTTATGTCGAGTAAAAATTGTTGATAATCTATGTAAAGTTGCGCCAAGACAGTTCCGAAAATATAAAATATAAAAATTAAACATTAGAAGCGAAATATTAATTACATCAGATTAAAATACATTTGCTCGCAAGAAAAACATATTTTGTTTGAAAAAAAACATACCTCCATCCAGTTGTGCAGATATTCTTCTTTCAAAGGCCCCTCCTTTTTTGTGACGTAACTGCGTATTGCGTAAGGTCGACATTGTTTCTTCCAGGTTATGCCTATCAAACGAAACGGGAATTAGAAAAAAAGATGTTTCAGATCAACGGATAATGAATATTTAGAAAATACCTTAAGTCAGCGATTCCCTTAACCGCTTTCTCGCGCGCCTCGGCCGGTGACGTAGCAGGAACGATGCCGCTCTGTGACGTAACAGCAGCATTGGTCTGTAAATTTCAGTTGTTATAAATTTTTTAATCGTGGAGAACGGTCTTTGGACCAAACAATAAATTTTGTTTTACTCTTCAGCCAGACAATTCATTGATTTGTCATATCTGTCCCGAGCGAAAGTATATACAAATGGTACAAAACTTAAATTTCCCCCCAAAAGACTTATATACTGGCCGCACGACGCTTGTCAATTGACTCTGTATCATTACTAACTAGAGAGGTGGCGTTCTCCATATCCCCCTTCCACATACACTACCACCCCAAATTGATGTTTTCCATATGTACCATTTCCTTCATTATGTTGGATATATATTCAATGTCTGCATAACATTGGTTCCCTAATTCTCTTGGCATTTTATGACATGATTGTTTCTGCTAGCATAAACATATGGGTCCCCATACACATGCAGTTCCTGAATAGTAGCGATGTTTTAGGATGTGATCAGTTAAAAATTGGTGGGAAAACAAAAAGTAAAGATTTCCACATATATTCTAACCAAATCATTTTTACATTATGCCAATTGCAATCTTACTGTAAACAGCATAGTTTAAACCCCACAACCACACTAACCAATAGTTTGACCTACAGTGACCTTTGGCCGAGCCGCAACAAACCCTTTAACGAATCTCTTCAGCGCGGTTTCAGTAATGCGCTATAAATTCAACAACAATAACATTT
>QXVZ01015012.1:0-10595 GCA_008931825.1 Phallusia fumigata | reverse complement strand
GTTCTGCGTGTAAAATAGTTTTGTGCAGATCTGTTAGCTGCTGGAAAAGAGTTGTGAACTTAATTAGGCACATTACAACAAAATTTATTCAGAACCAGTTTACAACGTGTTAATATAGCTTACACCACGACCTTATTAAAAACCAAAATCATAAATCTCTTTTTGAAATCACAATTTTCACACCTGGACCAAAAATATTCCCAAGGTTCGGTAACACTCCGTTCAAATCCATGGGTTTCAACTAAAGACTTGTAGTAAGTTGCTGACTGCTTCGGTATTCGGGTTCGTTCCGGGTCACTGAAATTGACCCAATGTAACCCAAATCGCTCGCTGTAACCCTCGCCCCACTCGAAATTGTCCATCAATGACCAGGCTGTGTAACCACGAACGTTTACATTGTCGACGTTAATGGCTGTAAAGGTAAAATCAGTAAATTAAAAAAAAAATAAGTGTCACAAGTACTTCGCTTATTATAAATACATCTAAAATCTCTCTTTTAAAAATTTAAATATTAGTTGTTTAGAATCATATGCTGGCCTGTATGCATGGCATGGGGTCGACAATCTTTTTCAAAACGCGCACCAAAATCAAGATTAGCAAAGTCGCAGCGGGCCCTTATTCTGCTTCCTTTTACTGTTTAAAGTTGCCAATTCGGAAGTGGTCGACGGGGCGACACTTTGCTTGGCGAGCAGGATTTTTGTCCTCGGTCCGCTTGCCGCCGACGCCTGGTGTAAGGCATACTCTTCTAAAATTTAGGCTACTTTGTACGTCGAGTGTAAGAAGAGCGATGCCAAATCACATCTGGCCAACTAGAGCGGTGACATTTGGATCCACGGCAGTCAACTAAATAAGCTAAACGCATATTATAAAGCTCAACTTGCCCTTCAAGACTTCACCAATATAGTTTCGGTAATAGTTAGTCCTAAATGCGTCATCGGTTCCGTCGTAGTCGTGTCCAGAGATTCCGTTTTCAGTGATGTAAATGATAGGATCGCCATAGGTACGTTTTATCCATGTCAGTAACTTTCGCAGACCCCAGGGAACTTGGTACAACCAATTGGATGCAGATCCAGGCCATATGCAGGAGTCTTCAGGTCCACAAGCTTCCTAAAATGTTAAGACAAACACAAATTTGCAGTTTTCATAATTGTAGCTCCTGGTGTATTTTCACGAAAATGTTTGGACCAGCTTATTGTTCTAGAACCGCCACGTTTACCTACAGTATTCACCCTAGTCGTGCTATTATGAATCGTGTTAAACAGTGCTTACTTGATCAGAATCATACGTAGGGCCTTCTTCAGGATAATATGAGCAAGGAACGATTAAGTTTGATGTGTAATGATTTAAACCAAAGAAATCGGAACTGCCTCGGTTTAGAATCATCTCCTCCTCTGTAAACACTGGAAGTCGTTCTGTCGTGATGTTGTAGTACTCGCTCCTGTTTCCAACCTACCAATGCCACAAATCACAGGCTGTAAGGTATAATCAGGTAACTTGTAGCGAGAAATCTACTCCCGGGAGTAAAAACTGGTATTAAAGTGAGGAAATATGAAAAATTCGCTTTCGGGAGAGAGGTCCAACCAGGTATTATGCCAATTTGCTGTTTGGTGTACTTCTACGTTACTGTGATAAAGGAAACAAATCGACTTACATTCCATCGCATGACTTCAGGGTAATCCCCAGAACCGAAAATTGGTTCCGCGAACCAACCGGTGGCAAAAGCTAAGCTTCGTTGCTGTAAAACAAAGATTTTCGTCACTGTATTGAAAATCCGTTTGCTTTTGCGTCACGCTTTTAAAACATGTTTCATTAAATATCAAATAAGTTGTAAAAAAAACAATCAGACTCGTACCAGTTTGAAATCGAAAGTGACATTCCTAATATTACTTTGGTGCTTAATATTTATAGTTTGTGCTTACCGAAGCTTCTATATATTCGGGGTCAAGTGGAATGGCCGGTTCCACCCAGTTGGAATTGAGTGTAATTCCAATCTGTCCGTTTTGTGTGGATCGGTATGTGTCGTTGTATGTGTGGAATGTCCGGGCGTGTGACTTGATGATATTATGCGCGGCTTGATACACTCCCTCCCCGGGACTGTAGATGGCCGGTGCGAATGCTGCGACTCCGTATCCTGAAATAAACCGATTTTTATCAATTATTTTGCTGGTCCAGGGCCTTTTTATAGGAATAGTATACCCGAGTCACTATGTCACAAAAATTTAATACTTATTGAAAATATAAGACGATTCTTATAAATTCCAAAACGTTGTTGCGTCTGCTGTCGGGAACTGCAAAATGAACACAGCGCCAAGTTCATACATGCAGTAAAGTAAATTGTGTCAACGTGTTCTACATTCGGTTATAACACACAAATCTGCGAATAATTAATTCCCACTGATAAAACCAGGCCTTGATTTAATTTAGGTGCTTTACAAACCGTTAACGTACCGAGTTGTGCTACGATGAAGGGTTCGTTGAATGTGATCCAAAACTTTACGTCGTTGCCGAATTCTCTAAAACAGAAATCTGCGTATTTCTCAAACTCGTCCACAATCGTTCCGCTCTTGTCAAGCCAACCTCCAATACTCGCTTCCAGGTCCTTTAAAGAAAGCGTCAGTTATAGTATGAAGCGCGCGAATAGCAAATCACCAGCAAAGTGTCTATCGCTGGAATGCAGGCACTTCGAAGAAGCGCCAGGTACGTAGCAATGTTCGTGCACAGAATAATCAGTATTGTTACACAGTCGGTATCATTCAAACGAAGCAAGGAAAAGTGAATCGTAGTCTAACCTGCTGTGCTACGCGAACTGACGATACAAGTCCGTGTACAAACGTTAAAACCCAGCGGCAGAGACCAACCCATAAACGATTTTGTTAACCAGAAAAACGTTTGGAAATGTACTGCAGCGGTAGGCCAATTACCTGTGGTAAGTCCCAGTGGTAAAGTGTCACCATCGGTTGTATTCCCCTGTCTAGTAACTCGTTGATCAAATCGTGATAATACCGGATACCATCGGGGTTGGTTCCGTTATCCATAAAACCCGTGGGAACGAGACGAGGCCAGGACAGCGAGAATCGATAATAACCCACAGATAGGTTCTTCAGCAGTTCTACATCGGTCTACAGATGTAAAATGACAAAAATTAAACCAACCCTTAAACTCTCGTAACAATTTAAATCAACCAGATCTCAAAAAATTATGTAGCAGCAAGGTTTGGACTGAAATTCTTACGCCTTAGTCAGCTTCGATCTTAAGGCCTTAACACATCCACAGCTGGCTACTCAGGCTGTTAGTAGTGTTGCTGGTTTAAGAATACACACTGGTTACCAATGAATGCAGAATATTGATTGTTTCAAAAACAACTATAAAAGGAATCACCGATCCCGATAAATTGAGTGGCAAACAGCAATACCTGAAATTTATTGTAACTGTCGCATGCAACATCCCCTGTGTCGTTGTTGCGCGACTTTCCAGCGTGAGTAAACACGTCCCAAATACTTTCCCCTTTTCCGCTAACGTTCCAAGCACCCTCAATCTGATACGAAGATGTTGCAGAGGACCAAGCAAAACCTAGTTTTAATGATGTAAACTACAATTAAAATTGTGGTATTATGGGCACTATACGTTGCCAAACTAGACAATTGATTTACTGGGGTGAACATATACACTAGCACATTAAAGCTAGTTTTATGATCTTGTATCTTCTTTATTGAAGCAGAGATCTGTTTATGAAGGATTGAAGCAAGTTTTATGCCGGAGCTCGTAAAAAGTGGTAAAACCAACAAGTCTATGACCATTTATTTTTGCAAATGGGTAATGTTTTAAGAAGTTGTCTTACCTGCCGGAAATTCGCCATACAGAAATCGCTCCCTATTATCGTTATAGGGACATTGACTTTTATATCCTGTGAGTCCATTCTCTCGCACCAAATCGGCGTATAACCAAGCGGATTGTTTTGCTGTCCTGGTGAAGTCGTTTCGGTTTACTCTGTACATTCCATGACGTTCGGTATAACCTAAAGAAAATTTAAAGTGTGTTCAGTCAAAGGCCACTAAACAACATACAAAAGAAATTTCACTAAATGTAATCGATTATGAAGAACAAAACCAAAGTAATAGCTAGAAAACATTCATGCAACAAGCCCTGCACACACCTGAAAGCCATTCAAAACCATCCATTAGTGAAGAAGCGAAGTAACCTCTGACGTCCACGTGATCAAGGTCAATCGCCTTCAAAACTTCGTCCGCGTACAAGTGAATGTATTCAGATCGGTCACGATCGTTTAATCCAATATCTCTCCATCTACAGACGTTAACTATTTATTATTTGATGAACAATTGTCTTTAAGTAAGAAGCTGGTGACTTCGCTTTGATTCAACCATTCTGGTTTTTGCTGGGCTAAAGCTACACCTTAGAGTCTTAGTTAGAAACACACAGCAGACCATGGTAAGAATAGAACCTCCTTTCGAGTACAAGGCGGATAAGCAAGCTCCGGCCATCTTGAAGGTGTATTGGTTGCTACCACTTTGGTTGGCAAATATATCAAATAAATTTTAGTTGTTTTCCACCCCCAGATATGAAAACAACGTCAACCTTGTCACTGGGGTCCTAGCGAATGTGCAGTCGGCTGTGATGGAAGTTCTCACTGGTTCCGATAATCCGTTGCCAGTCACGTAGATCGGAATTTCACCGTAGTTATCTGGGTGAAGCACCATGGCTGGTTACAGATTTTTATCCAAAAGTGTTTTTTAATGTGCAAAATGCCACAAAATGCATAAATGAACTGATTTTTAACTGATCCGTAAGCTTTTTCACGTATTTTGCCGAGAAACGGGTTAGTTGTCTGTATTGCTGCTGCCATTAAATTTGTTTAATTGATGAAAGTAAATATTACCTTTAACCCATCCGAGAACTCGACGCATTCCCCACGGCACAACAACCTGATCAGGATTTCCAGTTTTCTGCCAGGTCCAGTCCTGATGTAACCACGTGTCCTGGTCATTTGCAACGCTTGGTGGCAAAACTACAATAAAAAACACAGCATGAGTTTCTTTTTAGTTCAATGTTAATTTAAAAGGGGTTAACAGTAGCTGCCATTGCAGTAGCTCTCTTCTTGTATTTGTCAATACAACCTTTAGCGAATGTTTCCGTAGGTTTGTCTATCGTTATTCGGCAGCCATAAAATTCATATTTTGCATGTGGAAGTTCACTCTGCGTTAACGAGGTAGCTTTGAAAAGACGTAAATCTGCTATATGTTTCTGTGTATAAATTTTTCCTCGTGTATGGCGCACACGCGTTTTTGTAAATATTTGGTGGGTCAGTGGGGTCGTGGGGGGCTAGTAAACTCGAATGTATGCTGCGATTACTTACCAACAGGATCAGCTTTTTGATTGCTGTAATTTTCAAACTGTGGTACAGCCCTGGAGCTTGTCTGTCGCATTGCCCATATTTGGGAGTCAGTAAATTGGGAAGCGTTAGACCCCTCGTTGCAATCAACTCCCATAAAAGGGGCGGTCAAGTTCCCGTAGATGTCTGGTTCACTGACGTACCAGGTTGTGTAGTGATTCAAAGCGATGAAATCCAAAGTGCCTGAAACAAGAAAACGGTTTGTGATAAAAAGCGGGTTTTGCAACGGCCTGATGCAGCCGATTGTGTAAACAGTAATAAGAAAGATTGCTTTTTAAAGTTACGTACTACGTTTACAGGTTATCCTTGGCAATTCCTGAAAAATCGCCATGGTCACACTGTGTACTACAAAAAAAAAAGATTGTTTGTTACCCGAATTAAAAATTGTTTTACCTCGAATGTAATCTTGTTGTGGTTGAGTAAACTGTGGTAACCTTGAGTTCGACCTTCCTTCCGCCATGCTCTTCTGCGCGATCCGCTCCTTCATTACTCCCGGGTAATCCCCGAACATGAGAGGCGCCAAGAACCAACCAAGAGACCACTATTGATTAAAAAAAATAGTTTTATGTAATGGTGCAAGTCACATACCAACAAATAATTTGTGATAGCTCAAAAAGTAACTTTATCAAGGGGTTTGCATAAAAAATTTTAGATTAAAAAAACCTACAGCCAATCAAGTTTCTATTTCAATATATTCCCCTACATGTTTTAATAGGATAGAAATCACTTACTTGCATAAATCTGTTAGCTGCATCCATATCCCTTTGTTTGTATCCATCGAAAGGTTCGCCCCATGCGGAATCCAACGACATTGAAATCTGAAATCGATTTGTACTTAAATAACAAATTGGAATCAAAGGACAAATTTTGAATCCAAATGTCCAAATATAGATTCATGTCCAAATATTCAGGACCGAACGTAGTTGAAGCACATAGTTTACCTGTCCCCGTTGTTTTGCCCTAAACTCTGTATCGTACATATGCCATACTTTGGCGTGAGCTAGAATCATGTGATGAGCCACAGTGTAGACGGTTTCACCTTTTCCCTGAAAACATGTCGAGAATTATAAAGAAGTGCAAATTTTACTTCTTGTCATAGGCGTAGCCAGAGAAGGAAACTATATGCTTCCCCCCTTTGGTTGTAGTAACAATAAATCTGTTAATATGCACTAATTTACCCGGGTATAATAAAACAAATTTACCTCATTCTAAATAGGGGGTTAATTTCCAAAAGTACTAGGCCAACCGCCAAATAATGCAAAAATCATGTCAAACATGGCGATAAACTATTAAAATCACGAATAGATCACACTGCATTATATTTAGGAGTATATTTTAACAAATTACACGATCAGGTTAACATGCTTAATAAGTTTTTCTGCTTTTACGTTTGTTTGGCTTAATGAATTCATTTTTCTCTGAAACGTACCTGGATTGTGGGAGGGAACTCCCCTGTGTCATAACCTTTGATTGCTTCAGTTTGTGGCGAGCTTAACGTAATCCATGTCTTTACGCGGTCCCCGAATCTGTGACGACAAAATAAGGTTTGAAATAAAGGATTCGTGCTGTAAATTTCTGACGTAAAATCATTGCTACAGCAAAATCGGTGCAGCACTTTCATATTTTCATGAACAATTACGGCTTCCAAAATCAATGTTTCACGCTTAAAGCAGCAAGTTGTATAAATTCCTAACAACACATAAAAGCTGTTTCAAAGAATACCAATTAAAAACTTGGAATGTCCTTCGGTATACTTACGTTTCAAAACATATTCTGGCGTATTCCGTAAAGTCGGTTACAATCTGAGCACCTTCCCATCCTGCGTATTCACTTTGCAGGTTCTGCAACAAATAGTTTACTTGACGTAATTCCATGTTTTGGTTAGCCAAGCACACCCTAAACGACAGGTCAAAACTTCAAACCGGTTTAAAACAGTGATAACATGAAATGTCTTCAGGACAGAATACTTTTACCCTCAGTTGAATTTAACGAAAATGCCTAACTGCAAAAACTCGCTTTTTAAAACACGTAAGTCAACATTGGTCCGTTTTCGTAACACACCCACAGAAACGTATGTTTTTTTATAANGACCATTGACAGTAGCCGCGCACGTCTACACCATCAACTCGAATCGCTGCAAATACAACGTGGTTTCGTGATTAAAAATACGGTGTGATTTGGCGATTTGTGCAACTGGGCAACGCAGTATCGCAACATTAGACTGAAGCGATTGAATCTACGAAGTTGTGTTCAGCTTTTGATGTCAAACTGGGACCAGTGTGTTTATTGTTTTTCAAACTTAAACAAACTTATTTAAAAGTTAACTTGGTAGGAAGGCATCTGGTTCAAATTAGTGTAAAAAAATGTCTGTAACATTCTCCAGGTTGTAACTGCATTCTATCAATACACCGAACCAGGGATTAGACCAAGATCCACCTGATTTGCGGCGAAAGCAAGCCTCGACTNACGTGACCAGGATATGGAAAAGCTGTATTGCGTAACCTGGAAAAAAACGAACTTGATAGTTAATTAGAGCGCTGCAGGTTATGATTTTGCAAATTGTAATTGGCTTGTTCTGTAAACTAAGTCGTTGTAGCGCCAGACACGGATAAGCTGAGTTCCTGATCTTATGTCTTTTAGGTTTGTTTCGTCTACTAGTTTTTTTCAATTAAATTGTTAAACCATAGATTGATTGTTTATACAAGTCTCCTGCTCCCTCATTTTTCTGCAGTTTTGCCCTACAGTCGACATCTTGTCTCCAGGTTGTGCAAATGTCCATCAACATTTTTCCCACCCTTAGTTCTTTCAGCATCTTGATATCTTCATCAATCCTGTTATAACTGTCGCACGCGTCTCGACCGCTTGAGCTATCTTCTATGGGACTTATTCCAGATGTAAAGTCATCCCAAATACTACTACCCTTGCCGTCAGCGTTCCAGGCTCCCTCTACCTACAATAAACAATAAAACAAAATTAATCATCTCCTACTACCTGATTAAAAATAGAATGCGTTATCCCCTGTCGCTATCTGGCGCTAGTGAGTCGCAAGCGAAACACAATTAACCTAATAGTACGAGACGTTTGAATCGTATCCTGACATACAAACAGCCTGTACTCTGCAAAATAAATTTATATTACATGATGTTTTCCCAACGCTGTGAGGCGTTGGACTGTGTTTAAAGAAAAATGACTTAATTTTTAAAATTGACATTTAATTTTAGCTTTACTATTGCATCAGAAGACGCCTGTAAACCCAAACTATAGCTTTTCGCTTAACACCGTCTTCAAAACATTATTGGAAAAATCGGGTCATACGCCATTAGTCTTCTACGACTGAAATGAAAGATAGGCAAACTAGTTGATAAATAAGTTTCATACGCTTGTTTCATAATCGAAAAAGACAATCAACGACTTATCTTGAAATATTCTAGTTTAAATTTTTAAACAGATAACATTGCGGCACCTGGTATGCATACGTCGATGCTCCCCATGCAAACGTACGTGGAAAAGTTCCGTAATAGAAAACTTCCTGGGGAGGTTGCGAAAACCCGTTGTTGGCGATCATGTACTTGTACCTGTAGAATAAAAAAAGGTAAGAATTTATGTATACCGGTGATTCACTGGTAAATTTTTTACATCAAACATTTCCTAAAGTTCTTCAAAAACAGTCGGCCCATATATTTCGCACGAAAACGTTAGTTTGCAAATAAGCCAAAAGTGTGATTGCTAATGTGACGTCACTTCTCACCATTCTGACGATCTCTTCTGATGACGTCCGAGCTCAGGGTCTTCGAAATCGACGTAATAGTTTCCAAACTTCGGAGTGTAGCCCGATCCCCACTCAAAGTTGTCAATCAACGACCATTGACAGTAGCCGCGCACGTCTACACCATCAACTCGAATCGCTGCAAATACAACGTGGTTTCGTGATTAAAAATACGGTGTGATTTGGCGATTTGTGCAACTGGGCAACGCAGTATCGCAACATTAGACTGAAGCGATTGAATCTACGAAGTTGTGTTCAGCTTTTGATGTCAAACTGGGACCAGTGTGTTTATTGTTTTTCAAACTTAAACAAACTTATTTAAAAGTTAACTTGGTAGGAAGGCATCTGGTTCAAATTAGTGTAAAAAAATGTCTGTAACATTCTCCAGGTTGTAACTGCATTCTATCAATACACCGAACCAGGGATTAGACCAAGATCCACCTGATTTGCGGCGAAAGCAAGCCTCGACTTGGCTATTAGCTTTATTGGGAATATCAATTGACAACACGTGGCTGCTGCCGAAAAACAAATTTAATCAGTGTTAATTTGTAATGCAACTAATCTCTCTGACGCACTTCTGTCAATGTGTGCCTGCGAAACACTTGAAACCCACAGTACCTGGTCCCGCAAGACGCTGTGGTTTGCTGATTGCACAGCGATTACTCAGCACAAACAATTTTCACTCGCGTAATTATGAATCAGCACAAACGATAAGATTCATTGACCTGCTGTAAATTTTCCGGGTTAGGAAAGGTTGTATGTTGTTTAGTTGGATTAGGTTAGTTGTATGGGTAAAGGTGATTTTAATTCGAGCTTTATGTGTCCAATTAAGGTAACGCCTTATATCATTTGACAAAATACATCAAACATATTCTTCCTTCATATCAATTCCAAATCGCCGTATAGTGGAGTAAACAAAAAAACTTTAATACATGTAAAATGCAAACTATGGTTCTAATAATTTTGGGTGTGACATGTTGGGTTAGCTGCTAAGCAACAACAACTAAGGCACGAAACGAGTTACGCTGTGACAAAAGCGTTTCTGGTACAATTCTAAGAAAAAACACTTTTAAGTACAAATCCAGTTCTTTACTTTTTAAGTTTTCCAACGATCGATACATTTTACCATTTACTAATGTATAGGTAACATCCAGTATTTTTTTCTCGTTACTGTTCGAATTCGAGTTGGGTCACCACCTAAAAACTCAACGTCATTATTAACTTAAGTTAAAGCGGTACAAGGTGGTATGACTAAGCAGAGGTCATAATGAGTCAGCTGTAATTCAAAGCCACCAAACAATCAAAAGAATGACACAAGTAGAACTGTGCCGAACTTGCACACAGTGTTTGTTTGTGACAAATATCAAGGAGTTCAAACTCCTATGCTGTTTAACAGTTACCGAGATGCAAACAGTCATTGCG
>QXVZ01015004.1:0-13347 GCA_008931825.1 Phallusia fumigata | reverse complement strand
AAATTAGCTTAAACAGGCAGGTCAGAGTCAACCAAAGGGTTGTTTATATCCGTTGGGCTGTACAATGTCTATGCCTGGTCTAGATATAAATACTGCTATGTTTATGTTTAGTCGTTAAACAACAACATGATGTACAAAAAGGGCACAGTCAACTTTGGAAGGGAGTGTCATGTACTAGTTTCTGTGCAGACAAAACAATAAACCTCTTTTATAACATACAATGTAATTAAAATATTGGGTGTCACTGCCTACCTGATGATTCATGGTCTGTGTATTCATAAACTTTTGCCCACTGCCCATCCATTTCCCTCCAAATAATTACTTTTCTGTCATATGAACATGAAGCAAGCAACCGATCATATTTGGGATGTGCCCATGCAACTTGCCAGACTGGGCCTTCATGGCTAAAAATGGAATATTTCATTTTACATGTGTGTAAATGAGGGGTAGATTAACATTGGAATTTAGCATTGTGTACCCCTGTAAAGTTGACAGCAGACGTTGTGTTCCATTTTTCACTTCAAATATCTTTACAGTCCGATCTGATGAACATGTTGCCAGATGCAGACCATAATAGTCCATTTGTGCATCATGCTAAAAAACGCACAAATATACATTAATTTTGCAATCTTCATTTTAATGTAAATGTGCTTTGATCATATACTTACAATCATATCCCCATGAGCAGTGTCTACAGTGTTGATGACAGAAACCTAAAACAAAAACACATGATTGCCACATGGCTGCAATATGATTAGTTCATTGTAAGATGGTTTTGCAAAATTAAGTTTTTGAGACAATCTTAACCTTAAACATATTTAGCCAGCTTAAAATTAACTTTAAAATAGTGATAGAAAAGCTGACATAAATTTTTTGACACTTTCATATGATACAAGTAAATTCAAACTAATCGACAAAAACTGTAAAAAAGTTAGCTATTATTTGAATCACTCACCATTTCTGTGGGGTTTTGAGATATAACCAGAGTGTTGGATGTTCGTCACACAGATTCTACAAACCTAAGTGCTAATTTAGCAAATTGTCTAATGTGAATATAAACAGTAAAAAATAGGGTATTTGCCCGAAAGGTGTAACCTTTACCAAGAACCTGGAGTATATTTTACATGTATGCATCCGCAAAGTAGCAGTTGGCACAAAAACAACAACTGCAACAATTGCATTGCAAGTAAGCGACCAAAAAGATTCATACTTACTTGTTTACTTGTACGGTAGTAATGTGTTNTGCATCCGCAAAGTAGCAGTTGGCACAAAAACAACAACTGCAACAATTGCATTGCAAGTAAGCGACCAAAAAGATTCATACTTACTTGTTTACTTGTACGGTAGTAATGTGTTCAAAATCTTAAAAAATCATATGCAATGGCCATCAAAACTTAGGTTTTGGCCATAAATAGTTTGTTCAAATGTGGAGCCAGATCAGTAATAATGATTTACTGTTTTGATTTTGAAATAAAAACAAATTGCTGTCATTAAATGAAGCTGTTAAAAATATAAAATCCTAAACAAAGTCAAGTGAATAAAAAAACTATAAAACCCCCGCCGAAATTGCTTCAAATCTAGTAAAACAGACAAAAGCCCTTATCTTCTTCTGTATGACTGTTTTCTATAGTCTCTGTCATAATTTGATGGTCCTGATTGGCTCCGACCCATGCTATGTCTGCTCTTTTTCCGTCTTTCATGACCACTGTTACCATAGCGATCGTCCTCATCGACTTCACGACCATAGCGTCTGTCATGGTATGAATTTTGACGGGGAGTGTGGTTGTGTCGACCTCTGTATTCTTCATCAGCAACATACCGATGAGCAGTCCATGGAGAATTCATAGCAATTGGTTGCTGGTAGTAAGCAGCAGAACCAGGTGGCATCTCTGGGTGCATCATTTGCGCATGAAACATTTGGCCATTCATTACTTGCGTTCGCAAATCTCTTGATGCTTGCTGCATTCTTTCATCATTTGATGGTTGCGGACTCTCGGCCCCATTGCGATTTCGCCTAACATTGACAGTAAGTGGCAAATTAAAAAGTTTGATTCCGTTTAACAGATCAATGGAGTACTTAACGGACACTTCATGTTTGAATGTGACAAATGCAAAGTTGCGCAATCGGCCGGTTTTGTTGTCTTTCGGTATGCATACAGTTTTCACTGGACCAGCTTGAAGAAATAGTTCAAACAGAATTTCTTCTGTGACTTTGTCACTCAGATTACCAACAAAAAGTGTGCAGTTTGTATCTGACATTTTAATCCCAAACAACTGGATTGCAGCTGAATTTGTTTTTAGGTTAAGTAACAAATCTAATTGTAAAACTAACTTGACTGTAAAAAAGGACAACAAAAATAAAAATGCCACTTCTTCCCAAATATAGCAAAAGCTGTAGATATAAAGATCTTAATAAGCTCTAGATTGGAAAAGATTGGTCGTTAGTCTTTAAGTAATATAGACAAAGATAGTAAATGTCATAACATGGCCTAACAAGCTAATTACAATTTTTACTTAATGTATCATAACACGTACGTTTCACTGACAGATATTAATGTTGCGCAAACCTGCACAAAAAAAATTTTAGGGTGTAAATCCGCACAAGAAAAAATCTTCTTCCACGTAAAAATGTAACTTTCCAATCCGCATCGCTAAATTTTTCTCAGCTGAAAATACCTCCTTCAAATACATCAGTATTTTGCTTACTTGCTTTTCGTCCTTCAAATACATCTTTCCACAGTAGTGCCACAAAAAAGCAAGTAAGCAAAATACACGCGGCAACAGCCCTCGTAGTTTCAAACACGTATCACTTGCATTCACTTCACATCTTTCCTGAAAATAAAACAAACCGGGACTGAATGAACGTCAAATGGTTTGTAAAAAGTATTACGTATACTAAATCGGTTGGCGACAAATCCGTGAGGTTTTAAACCTTTTTTATTTAAATTACTAGTATCCCCTGTATGTTATTATTAAAATTAAATCAAATTTACAGTTTTCAATAAACACAACATACTTAAACTTAAAAGTAACGGAGTTATTTTGAAATTGGAAAAAAGTTGTTGAGTATACGTGTAAGTATTTTTTGTCACTTAAGAGGAATCGAAAAAGCTAAATCGCGACGTGTCAAAGATGAAAAATTTTAGGCTTTAAATATTCTAAATAAATAAACGCAATCACCACAACATTTTTATTTGTAATTTTTTACCTTTTCTGGTTGGTGGCTTGCCACTTTTAATGTTGTTTTTCGACGAGTTTTTCTAGGCGATGCTTGAACTGGGGTTCCCCCATAGACCACACTTGGAGTTATTAACAACACGAACCTTAAAGAAACAAAGTCAAATAAATTAAATTGTTATCATGTTTTGACACCATTCTCCATCTTAGACAATGAGTGGGGGACTAGCTCCAAGCAAAAGCACCGTGTACGCATCAAATCTGCCATTTACTTTGACAAACAGTGATTTAAACAAGGTAGGACAATCAATTCAAATCCAATCCATACTATTAAAAGTGACGTTACTTGAGAAAATATTAGCACATTAAGTTTCATTTATATTTTTGCAGCTTCTAAGCGCACCTTTTTTGTTTGTAGATATTTAGCAAAATGGGACAAGTTGTTAAGTAAGTGAATGTGCAACAAATAAACACTGCAGTAGGTTTATCGAGAATAATTTTTGTTTCCTTTTTCAGGGTAACAGTTGTCAAAGATAAGACTAACCGGGAAAGCACAGGAGTAGCATTCATATTATTCCTTAAGCGGGAGGACGCCCAAAAGGCAGTTGACATTTTAAATGGAAAAGAGGTTTTTTCCTGTTCTTGATGATCGATCAATGTATGTAAAACAACACAATTTTTTAATTTTTAAAGATATTTGGAAGAACTATCAAGTGCAGCATAGCAAAAGACAATGGCAGGGCCAAGGAGTTCATTAGAAGGAAAGAATACAAGGATAAATCCAGATGTTATGAATGTGGGGTAAATTAGACTTGTTGGAAACTTATTCTTCAAATTAAATTAAATTTTTATGGTTCCAAAGTTCATGTTTTGTGATTAGTTTCAGATGTGCTTGTAATAAACTATTTACAATTAACCAACATAACGATTTTCTTTCTTTGTCAGGAGTTTGATCATCTAAGCTACAAATGCCCAAAGAATAAGTTGGGTGACCGGCAGCCCACTGTCAAAAAAAAGAAACGTCACCATGTAAAAGCATTTTACCAACTAAACCAGTATGTACCACTGATAGCGTCAGTTGTACCAAACAAGCACCAACTGATTTGTTTTCTTTTAGTAGTAAACCAGGTCCATCAAAACAACACAAACAAGTGAATGAAGACTTGTTTGCTGATGAGGAAGATGATCTAAAAGGTGAACGGGCTGCAATGGAAAACCTTGGACAAATTATTGCTGAGGAGGTCAGTACTGAAAACACCAATTTTTTACATGTCTATGTTGATTTTATTTAGTACTCTAATTTTTTTCTAGTCACACAAAGAAATCACTACAAGAAATCAACAGACCAGTCACAACCAAAGGAAACGGCACTTTAAACAAAGCACATATTTTAGCGATGAAGAACTAGAGAGCGATGATGGTTGAATACGGGCAATGAAACCTGTATTTCCTACATGAAATGGAGAAATCCATTGTCAGACCTCCCAAAGAGCGGAAACAAGAGGCTATATATGTTAGGTGAATGACAATTGATTGTTGATCCCATTACCGCTTGTAATCGAACACCACACAATAAAAGGGTTTTGAGTGTTGCTTTGCTTGGTGTGTGTCCTTAACTGTAATCTTGTATGTTTTAAAACTGTATGACCTTGTTGTTGGTGTCCCTTTACAGGGCAAATAAATTTACAACAATACAAACTTTGACAATATATCTGTTTTTGTAATAATAGGCAGAATTTTGTGAACTAGTAACAACACCAAACACCTGCTAAAACACTAGAAGTCCATTTGGCAGATTGGGCTGTCATACACCATTTGCAAGTCCACTTTGTGGCCACACAAGTCTCTAATGTTGTCAATGCCCAGTTTAATCATTGTTGGACGCTCAAGGGAAAGTCCCCATGCGATGACATTCACATCTTCTGGTAGGCCCATTGGTTGAAGCATTTCTGGCCGGAACACCCCAGAATTTCCTATCTCGACCCACTTTCCCAGGCCGCTGTGATAGCCAAACACCTCCATGGATGGCTCGGTGTAGGGGTTGTACGCAGGCTTGAAGCGGAGCTTGTCCATTCCAAGTTTTCTGAAGAACTCCCTCAGGATTCCCATGAGATCACCCAAAGTGACACTTTTGTCAGCCACTACTCCTTCAACTTGATGGAATTCGGCCAAATGTGTGGAGTCCAGTGTTTCATTACGAAACACTCTGTCAATGGAAAAGTACTTTACAGGTTTGAATTCTGCTTGTTGGGCCAGTTGGTAGAGCATCCTCGAACTGACAGCTGTTGTATGGGTTCGGAGAACATTTTTCTGTGCCTCTTGAATTTTCCAGTCATACCTATAACCCTAAAAAAGCAAAACAAATGTTATTGTAAGGGGTGGATGAAATACTTAAAAAATTACATGTGGGTGAAATAATATAGGGCTAAAGATATTATAGCATTTTTTGCCCCAACATAAATATTTTGGAAAATCTTTCAGTTGTTGAACACTTTCAGCTTAACTAAAATATTTTAGTACCTGTGATCCATATCCTCCTTCAGAATGCACTTTTTTCACTCGTTCCAAGTATTCCATTGGAAACTTATCGGATGTTGCAGGCTCCTCGATGAAAAATGTGTCATGTGCATCTCTGGCAGGATGCTGCTGTGGTTGAAAAAGTGCATCAAAGTTCCAGAAGGAGCTCTCCACAAAGTTATTGGTGGGCATTTCAGTAAAGCCCATCTCCAGAAAGATTTGTCTGTATGCAGAACGGACTTTCATAAGGGGATGCAAGTGACCGGACTGTGGCAACACGCCAAGGGCATTGTAGTTGTAATCTTTGAAGGCTTTGGTTTTCCAAGACCCATCTTGTAGCATTTGTGCTGTGAGATCTGCTTCAGGTTTTTCAAGGACAGTTGTGAATGCTGTTCCCTTCTTGACATAGAAGCTTTTGATTATGGTTTCAGAAGCCAGTTTCCGTTTTTTCAAATCATTTAGAACTTTTGCATCAACCTGATCCATCAGCCCTTCAGCTATTAAATTCAAGTTCGATCTGACCAGGTCTTTAAGATTTTCTTCTGTTCGGAGACACCTCGGCCCGCTCTCACATTCCTTGTCCACCTTTATCCATCTGTTGGACATGGCTTTGCTGAACCCAATTTTGGAATTAGGAACCTTTTGCATTAATTCAGACTGGGACATTCCTTCTGGGGGTATGGCAGAAACAAGGTTGAACTCATAACTCCCACTTTGTGCAACCTGGAAACAATACAGTATGTTTTACAAAAACAAATATATATCCATTAAAAAGGAACAGACTTCATTGTTGATTAGAATAACAACAATATATTTTGTATGTTAAATCTACACATAGAGACAGGGAATGGAAATGTTTCAGTTTATGGGCCAGGTCAAGTGTGGACAAGAACTACAAGACAAATCTCACGTGAATTGGTTTAATGTACTTATAGGTTATATGGGGGTTTTCCTAGCAGGCCAGAAAAAGGGCATTACAGGATGGACATGGCCCACTGCCTAAGTTTGCCCATGCCTGATTTAGACTAATAAATAAACTACACCAATAAAAACACAGTACAACAGTAACAAAAAAATTTACTGCTTTACCATGTATAAAGATATACCTGTTTGCCTTCTGCTGAAAGCTCCCATTTCTTTGCACTTCTTGGCTCAACAGAAATAAGATCATTGAAGCACTGCAAACTTTTAATAACACCAACAACATTTTGATGATCAGTTTCCAAAGCTGCAGCTAGGTCATTCGAGTCAATGGCTTCATACCGATCCAAGTGCTTTAGCACTTCCTCCTGTAGCCTATCATCCATGGCCAACAGTTCAGACTATTTAGTCTGCTAAACAACCTGTTCATACATGAATGAAATATTAAAAGCAGCCAACAACAACAATATTTTTAAAAAATGAATGATCTGGTTAGCAGTGTGCCATTTTGGGTGAGAAAATTCAGACAAATAAATGGTGATTCCATGTTTGGGAAAGATGCATTTTTATTTTTGTTTTTACAAACTTGCATGTTTACACACAAACACAAAGTATTTTCTAACCCTCACACAACTTTTGCACTTAAAAAAATTGTCAATAATCTTCTTCTGTATCACTTTCATCATCATAGTCTGCTTCCTCATAATTTGTATCGAAACTAAAACTGGACATTCCATCCTGTACACGCATGTACTCTTCAGAGTAGTGCATCTCTTTGGTTGTGTATTCGGTTTGTCGACCATAGTCATATTTTTTGGTGGAAATACTCATGGCTTTGCTTTCACAAGTCTTGTGGCCACACTTGGGACAGGGGTAAGGCTCATTTCTTTTATAGGTGAACCCCTTTCGTTTTACATGCTCCTCGCAGAAGCAAATTTTGCACTGCATACATGAGTACTGGCCATGCCGGTTACAAGAAACACACTTGTTGCTTTCCGAATCTAAAACTTGACAAGATGCCTGGTGTTCGAATTGGTCGTCCTCACACAGGAACGACTCACAAAAAGCACACCTGAAAATTCTTCCAGCGTGCTCCCAAACACCCCGTTCACATTCCTTGCAATCTGCATCCAAAAGAGGACATTCACAAGCATGGGTAGACAGACATTTTCTGCTGTGACAAACCCATGCTTCGCAGATATCGCAAATGGCCCCAACCATCTGCATTCCAGTTGTATGCTGCCCAGCATGCTTTATTACGCAGTCGGACGTTTTCATGCATTTCTGTTTTCCACACTGAGCACAGATTGGAAGCTTTTGAACTGCATTGCAGGCATAACAAAACGCGCGATTTTTCTGACGGACGCCACATTTATCGCATTCTATGGAGAAGTTGCATGGTCGTTCAGCAATGTTAATATTTTCTCGCAGGGTTCTGATCTGACGCTGCCTTTCGCTTTGTTTTTCCGCCTTCTTTCGAGCCCCAGTCTTCTTCTTCGGCATTGTGTGGTCTTTCAAGCCAGTTGCATCATACTGCCACAAGAGGAACAACCTACCTACGTAGCTACGCCGTTGAATTGAATCAAACTTACCCATGTGCAAAACATCCATGACGCAATAGAGAAGTTATGATTTTTATTTTACATCAGACAAAGATCTTTTCATCCGATGGATACATACATCACTTCGCCTCACCATGTCATAAAATTAGTTTGAATTTTTTCACCAATTCTTTGTCTGTTTCGGTTCGTTACTTTTAGAAAAGCACTCCATCATGTGTGTTGTGTGCGAGGATGCCAGTACTATGCGGTACGTAATACGTATTGAGTTGTGCGTGCCACGTACCTTGTTACGAAGGGTGTACCGTTCCGCCGTGCGGTATATTTTGATGATTTTTGCTGCGTACCCTCCCGTACTGCTATCCATTATCAAGGATGATTTTTTCATATTTTTTGCTGCGTACCGTATTGCCGCACGATGCCTTTTGATGGCGTTTGCTGTGTACCGTAATGTCATCCTTGGTTGTTGTGTGGATCGAATATCATTTTAGGGGACAGAAATATTAGAACGACGCTACATGCTACTGTCTGATAGTTCCACGTTCAAAACAGCTTTTACCACAAAATAAACAATCCCGGAATGTGTTTAGCAAATGATAGCAGTCCTAATAAATTGAATTCTCGGCAAGGTTTTCAATAATGTACAAATTAGCTTCAAGGTAAGAAAAAACTAAATTGCCTTGAGGCAAAATTAGCAACTGCACAGCCAACCAAGTCTGTAATTATGCAGTTGAGTTTCGACACTGTTATGGATGATATAGAAATAAGACAATAAACGTTTTAGGTTCGTGACTGTGGAAGTGATGTTTTGTCAGCCTCGTGGATGTGCATGGGCCTTTAACTTGCGTGGGTTATTTCGTTAGTTGACTATACTGCGCTTTAACAGGAAATACGCGAAACTAAGTATGGCGTGATTGTCTGGAGAGAGGGAGAGGGTTGCTGCTGTTCGCATGTATTATATATAACGTTTTAAAGAACAGAACGAACCTTGGCACGGTCAGAAAATGGACAACGATCCAACGCAAACTCTTTCAAGTTTGGTTGAAAGTGATGCCGAACCGCTATCTGTTTCGAATCCAGACTTGGATACTACACATGGAAATGTTTCCAGCAGCCAAAACTTGGTTCAAGCACAAGGCGAGAGTAACGTCGAGCATCTAAACGAAGACCTTCAGCGACTAATTATGGATTCGACAAAAATTGAAGACCAACCTCAAAACCTTGACGGGGTAAGAATTAAAGTATGCTTATCGCTATAATCAGCAGGGCACTTTTACACGACTCCGGAACTTTAATTTGGTATAACCTCATGAATTTGAAGTCCAAAACAAAAATAGCAAATAGAGGAGGAATTCGTACTGCACAGTTAATTTATTCGTTATAAGTGTAGTATTTCTTTTGTATACGCATCCAAACCATTTAATATTACTTTGAATCACTTCTTGTCTGGTAGGGGAGGAATGAAAAGTTCCAAAATAAGCAGAAGGGGAAATGCAACAAAAAAGTTTGGAACCACTGGGATATATATATTTAAGTCAAAAAGTTATCAATAAATTGTCATTACGCCCATAAATTGTAATTTCGATCAGTCACTATGAAATGGACATTGGCGCTATGTAAAGTTTACTTTATAAGACAGCATCTTGCATAAAATCTTTGTGTATTGTTTCAGGTGACTACCCACACAGAACACCAGCAGTCGCTTCATATCGGAGACAAACATACACACACGTCAGGACCAGTGTACAACGCGCCAATAGTGATACAGCGACCTGTTGTTATTATTCACAAAGATCCAAGTACCCCAAATGATCCACGTTGCTCACCGCCGTCAAGTAGTGCTTTTTTGACTACATGCGAGGAAACTACACCCAAAATCCCNTTATGCAGTTGAGTTTCGACACTGTTATGGATGACATGGAAATAAGACAATACACGTTTTAGGTTCGTGACTGTGGACGTGATGTTTTGTCAGCCTCGTGGATGTGCATGGGCCTTTAACTTGCGTGGGTTATTTCGTTAGTTGACTACTGCGCTTTAACAGGAAATACGCGAAACTAAGTATAGCGTGATTGTCTGGAGAGAGGGAGAGGGTTGCTGCTGTTCGCATGGATTACATATAACGTTTTAAAGAACAGAACCAACCTTGACAAGGTCAGAAAATGGACAACGATGCAAAGCAAACTCTTTCTAGTTTGGATGAAAGTGATGCCGAACCGCTATCTGTTTCGAATCCAGACTTGGATACTACACATGGAAATGTTTCCAGCAGCCAAAACTTGGTTCAAGCACAAGGCGAGAGTAACGTCGAGCATCTAAACGAAGACCTTCAGCGACTAATTATGGATTCGACAAAAATTGAAGACCAACCTCAAAACCTTGACGGGGTAAGAATTAAAGTATGCTTATCGCTATAATCAGCAGGGCACTTTTACATGACTCCGGAACTTTAATTTGGTATAACCTCATGAATTTGAAGTCCAAAAAAAATAGCAGATAGAGGAGTAATTCGTACTGCATAGTTAATTTATTCGTTATAAGTGTAGGATTTTTTTGTATATGCATCCAAACCATTTAATATTACTTTAAATCACTTCTTGTCTAGTAAGGAAGGAATGAAAAGTTCCAAAATAAGCAGAAGGGGAAACAAAAAAGTTTGGAACCACTGGGATATATATATTTTAGTCAAAAAGTTATCAATAAATTGTCATTACGCCCATAAATTGTAATTTCGATCAGTCACTATGAAATGGACATTGGCGCTATGTAAAGTTTACTTTATAAGACAGCATCTTGCATAAAATCTTTGTGTATTGTTTCAGGTGACTACCCACACAGAACACCAGCAGTCGCTTCATATCGGAGACAAACATACACACACGTCAGGACCAGTGTACAACGCGCCAATAGTGATACAGCGACCTGTTGTTATTATTCACAAAGATCCAAGTACCCCAAATGATCCACGTTGCTCACCGCCGTCAAGTAGTGCTTTTTTGACTACATGCGAGGAAACTACACCCAAAATCCCGGTGCATCAGACAGAATCTTCACCGTCGCATAGGCCACAAAGTGGGGCACAACTCGTTAGTTACGACAGCATGGGCAGAGTGAAACGTGACACATGTAAGTTTGAATTTTCGCACGTTTTAAATCATTTAGTGGCGTGAAATAGCTTCGCCTCCATTTGCACAGCACATTTTAAAGCGTTTTTTTTCTGCAAAGTGAACGTGTTGTTGTAATCCTAAATCCGATTTTCAATACGCCGCGAGCTGTTCTTGAATTTCTAGTCATACGTTTCTCTTTGCGTTTAATTTCCCATCATAATTTGTCGACAATGGTTTTGGAATAACAACGACTTGACATAGGAGTGTTATTAAAGTTTTGACGTCACAACCTTTTTCGATGACGTATTTTTAGGGGTGTTTTAACTGTACTGGCTTCCAGAAGTTTACAAGGCCAATGTTATTTCACAGGCGGAGAGCTCAAGTCGTCACTAAACGAAAAAGTCAACAAACTTGCGAGCGAGGCATCGTCGCTTGCGGAGTTTTCGCAACGTCCTATAACACCCGTCAACCTTTCCATTGTCAGCAAGCTGCAACCAGTTGAAGACGAGTCCCAGCAAAAGGCTCAAAAAGGGTTAGTTGACAAAGGCGAATCGCAAACCCAAACTGAGGTCGCTCCGGAGCATCTATTCGAACGCGCCAAAGATGCAGCGAAACAGGAAGCGGATCGAAAGTTCCACTCGGATCAGGTAAATTCCAAAGCAGATTACATAGAGAAGCATGGAAACGTGGTTGGAGTTGTTGGGCAAGCTGGAATTGGGAAGACCGCATCATCCAAAAAGTGGGCCCTGCAGGCTTTACGTGGTCAGCTGTACGGAAAGATGTCCTATATCTTTTACGTTGTAGTCAGGTTTATCGACTTTACAAAGGAGACGACACTTCTGCAACTTCTGCTTTCCACTATGCTAGCTGACTGGATCTGCACTTCTGACGAGGCCCAAACTATCATCAACGCTATAAACAACGACCTGAACGTGTTGATTATATTCGACGGACTGGATAAAGCGGCTTTTGAATCATTTTCCACGACTGTGCCTTTGCTGACACTTTACTCAAAGACCAGGGCGGAAAACTTCCTTAAAAATCTGATAGCGGGAAATCTACTTCCACGTGCCAAAAAGATTTTCACTTCCAGGGCGGATCAACTGTTCAATCTCCACCCTTCCTACCGCCCCTTGTTCATTGTTCAAATAGTTGGCCTGAATCCGAATTCACAAAACGAGCTCGGTCGTCAGATATGCGGACCCAAGTACGACGCCATACAAAAACAGATCCAACAGAATAGCAACGTGGAGGCATTCTGTCACGTGCCAGTTAACTTCGTACTGACGCTAAACTACTTGCTGAACCAGAGTGAAAACATTCAGTTTGTTTCACTTTCCCGGTTGCTGACGTTTAACTGCACGCAGTACGCCCGAACCGAACATCTCAAAGAGCAGAATCTGAACCTTGACAAACTGGCGAAGTTGGCTTGGACTGGATTTAAAGACAGAAAGGCGTTTTTTAACGCAGACGACCTTCACTCAGCGGGAATCGACAACGCTGACGCGTTTTTGAATACAGCTGTAACGGAACAGGTCAACCTCAAGCTCACAATCTTGGAATGCGACAAAAGGAGATACTTTTCTCAGTTTATTTGGCACGAGTTTTTTTCGGCGGTCTACCTGATGATGCTTATGCCCTTGAGGAAGTTCAAGAATCACTACAAACAACTTGATAGCGTCAGGTGGCAGGGCGTGGCCAAGTTCGCCTTCGGAATTTGCGACAGCAAAGTTTTCAGTGAGCTTCAGCGCTTTGTTTCCGGCTGCACAGGCAAAGATCTGAAACTTAAGAAGGCGATGCTCCGTGAAATAATGCTAAGCGCGTTGAAGAAGGAGAAAGATGGTGCGCTTATGAAGCGAGTTTGGACCTGGACACACGAAGCTAATGACAAGGAGATTACATCATCTGTTGCGTCGTCGCTTACACTGAGGATAGACCGGTGTTTTGCAGAACTACTTCCTATCGACGTTGTCAATCTCTGCTACATACTTCAAGCCGGCGTGGCTAAAAAAGTAAATATTTCATATAATTTGACAATGTTACTAAAATCTTATGCTCAAAGAGTT
>QXVZ01015000.1:0-18462 GCA_008931825.1 Phallusia fumigata | reverse complement strand
AACTGCAGGCAAATATAACAAAAATGTCGGTTTTGAACTGCCTACAAGTTGGTATTTCTTTTCTTTCTGCAATTCTATACCAACTGTCACGTAGCAACCGACTCATAACATAGCAGTCAGAATTGTCCTGTGATTTCCGAAGTGACGCATATGCCACTCTAAAAGGCCAACTTCAATATTTGTTGGCGGGGGGGGGGGGGCAGTTTGAAAATGATGTCACGAAGAAAATCTTCGAGTTTTATATTGTTACCTGCGCGGAAAAGCAAGCGTTTGGTGTAAATAACACTGCCAGGCATAATATCATACAACTGACACTGGTCTGTACTAACCGTTTACCAACACGCACATGGGACTGAAATACGTATATTTTTCAGTGGCCCAAGTTTTACGTTAGGTCATGGCTCAACAAACAGGTTGGAAACCTCGATTTCTCATCCGTTCTTTGTTCGGCTGAGTCCTGAGTTTCCTATCTACAAAAGCGCCAACATCAACCACTGTGTGTTTTTTANACTGCCAGGCATAATATCATACAACTGACACTGGTCTGTACTAACCGTTTACCAACACGCACATGGGACTGAAATACGTATATTTTTCAGTGGCCCAAGTTTTACGTTAGGTCATGGCTCAACAAACAGGTTGGAAACCTCGATTTCTCATCCGTTCTTTGTTCGGCTGAGTCCTGAGTTTCCTATCTACAAAAGCGCCAACATCAACCACTGTGTGTTTTTTATCACACGTTTCCGCTCATCAACAAACTCGCTGACTCCAAGTTGTCAATCAAAACGCGTCATCTAACACTGCTTCATTACAGCGCAACAACAGCCACTGGCAGTTTCATTAAAGGATGTTCATTTACACCACGCACATCTAACTGACAGGTTGTTTTCCAACCATTGTACTAACCAATGTATGTAGCAAGAGCAACTGGCAACATTTCTAGGTTGCAAATGTTTGTAGGTTGTGACATGCGCATTTAAACATGATTTGATTAAATTCCGTAAATTTAATGTTTGAATAATCGAGACTTATGATTTGGCGCTTCTGATTTTTTACAGTCGACACCGCTTGCAAGTCTACGCTGATTGCTTCAGGGTATTTTATTAAAACATTTAAAACTGATAAGTTGCGTTTTTTTCTCACCTGTGCTCCTGCCTTCCCATACAAGTAACTTTAGTTTATTGCTGCCGCCTCATCACCTGGCTCCACTCAAACTGTTGTTCACACCGAAGTGGGGGCGACATTAAAACCTCCAACCCCTCTCACATCTCCCTTCTTCCCTCGCCACGCAGCACGACACCGCCCCGCGCCCGTCAACAGAAAAACCCGCAAACATTGACGGAAAGTTCGAAGCATCAAACTACAGCGGTGTTGTGGTGACGTCACCGCAGTTCCCGATTATTGTTTTTATGGTCGGTAATTTTTTCTGTCACCGTTAATCATTCCGGAAATCGACTTTTGGGGTGTTTACATCATTATCTCGACTCACCGATGATGAAATGAGGGATAATAAAAGTGTGAAATAATTGTGGCGCTCATTTACTAGAAAAATATTCGAGTGTCTCGTATACGTAGCTTTGTAATCTGGGTCACTCGTTTCATTGAGTCATTTCGCAGCAAAGATAATTTAAGCTTGACAGAAATCATCGCTTTAAGCGGCCGGATTATAATCCTGGCCATTATCGCATCACGTGTTAAACAACAGCAAGGGTTACGAAATCCTGCTTAAATGTTATAGGTTTTGCAAAATGTTGTAGGGGTGCTGGGTTGTTTTGTTACATGAAAGGTTGAAAGCAATGTATGCTTTCAACTTTTTTTGTACACCAAGTAAGACGACTTTTTGCTGAGTTGCAGTAAAAATAAAATCTTTACTATATGGCCAATCAAGCATTGAGGGCAGACAGAATTGGTCTGGCACAAAATATAAAATCTAAAACAAAAAATTATATACACAGACACAAAACTACGAATGATTTAGGTTTTGCGCAAAACAAGTAGCATCATTTCCAAGTAACATCATTTTGAACCTATTCATTTGCACAAAACAAGCAGCCGACTTATCCTTTTACATTTTAAAACATGATACCATGTATTTGAGAACTTAACAATAACAATAGCTAAACTTGACCTTGACTAGTTACTATATTTAACGCTGGAAAACACTCAATTAACTTTTTCACCCCTTGTTAATAGCTTGCTCGAAACAACTGCTACATCAGAGCGCACCTTTGTTTATTTTCGCGCTCACACCGGAACTGAGGCCTCGTTTTGCGAGAACATGAGAGGAACAGGTCTCTTCATCCGTTCACAGTTACTCGCCTGCTGTGGTGCTCTGCTAAAACTATTTTAAGTTGTTTACATTGTATTCCCGTTGCAGAACAATAACCCAAACGACCGATTGCACCCATTTAACTGTGCTTCTCAAACTTTTAACAATTATTATCATAGCGCACCTCCTATAGTTTTTCGATAACTCGCTCTCCACTAGAAATTAACGCATATTAACTTCACTCGATTACAATTAAGCACTGCCCCGTGTGTGCCAAAATCGCGTTGTGTTACTTGTGATGTCACAAACATTTCAGCAATCACGCGATATAGCATCGATCAAAGAAAGACTAAATACGTTTTGGGGTCCACATAAAATCGATTCACAGACCCTGGGGGGTCGGCGGACCCAACTTTGAAAACCTATCCCATAAGGCCAGTTTAGTTTAAAAGCGGCGCTTTAAATATAATGTCTGCCGTACGTACGGTACATAGAGGGGCCAAACATAATGCTAACATGTGCCCATGTATGGGGATGTTCTAATGTCAACCCTCTCCCGTACATATAGATAAAGCTGAGGCATGGCGGGCATGTGAGGCCCTGGTTGGTCCCACACGCTATGCATATTTAGACACCGCCCGTAGATGAATATGCGGATCCATTTGTATGTTCAACTCAACTACTTTGTACCTTATAACACCTAAGCTAAACACTTGATATCTAACACCCTTAGGATGTCATTCAAATATCCGTGATTTGTTGTTACCTTTAAACCGGGTCTACACGTTGCCTCAAGAATTTACCTAAAACTGGTAAAGTTCCTATCTGACCTCCAACCTTCACATAACACCGTTTTTAACTTGTCACGCACTGCAACCGATATAACACCCATTCAATCTTATCAACGATCCTCATTCAGTGAACGGGACAATCTCAATATTTTCAAATTGCGTTTAAACCACCTATATTTCTCACTGAAAAAATTTTAAAATGTGTCCCTTGCAAACCCATCGAAAATACATTTCATGATGGTTCAAGACCTTGCAAACCAACGAGTCAACATTGAGGTTAAAATTAAAATCAGAGTAGCTTGTGTTCTACTGTTTAAAGCGATTTTCAACGAAATTTCTGTCCAACAGCACACGGCACTCGCAAAATTAACACAATTCCATGTTCTAGTGGAGAATTTTAAGACCAAGTCACTTTTNATCGCTATAATTTCTTTTACCAAATAAACCTAATTCTACCTAAGTAACACAACTGATGGGTTTCCAATGTTTTAATCACTCAAATATTTACCAACCTCCATTACTGGTGACAGCCCTCTATCTTCAACCGTGAGATTTCATGTGATGTTTGCGGCAAACCTGTCACATGATAACGCTTGACGTGATATCATGTTGACGTTTGTGAATGCCGTGAACAATCAATAACCCCGCCCAGTCAACACCCTTTGCTTGTAACAAGCGTTTACAGGCCCATATCCAGGGCCGGTCGATTGTAGAACTAAGGGGGGAGACGGACAACCCCACATATTTAAGTTACCAAATTTTTAAATCGAAAAACTATATGAGAAGGTTTTATTGTTGCGGACACAAGATACGGACGTGAAGCGTAGCTTAATTAAAAACGTAACACAAGTTCGTCGACAGGTTTGTTTTTAATTAAGGTTGTATGGTTTCTGGCTAACATTTCCATTCTTACTGGGCGCGTAAAAGTTTTGATAAGGAAAACCTGTAACATTTTTGCTGTCTAGGTAGTTCCGTTGGATCATTTAAAAATGTTTTATCTTTAAGACATCAGTTTGGGTCAACACATCGGGTTCACTGGGATTGACCAAGTTTTTCTCAGGAAAACACAACCGACCCGGGCAGGATTAGAACCCGCAACCATACTAACTTTGGTTGGCGTAACTCACTTAATTTTATCAGGACTTTATTAAGCAAACTAGTTTCAACCTTGGGCTTGAAAAACATCGCAACCCCCTCTCGAATTATTTTGACTTCAAGCCTTCGTCAGTTTAGCGTCCAACCAGTTTGACAGAAATCACATAACTCTCTATTCCGCGTATGTCGCTTTTCAAACGGCGCCATATGAAACGTGGAACATTGATTCGCAACGTCTGCGCCCTAAAAGTTGATTGCCACACTAACCATTATTTTACGCTCAGTGTTTCCGAGCAGGGTGATTGTAGTGTTAATGGTTTAAACCTAAGTAAAGTTGGCATAGGTGTGTAAGAGTCGTCAAGGTTCGTAAATAGAACGAAACGAAATGGGCTAATTCAAATTTAAACTGTGATAAAGTGTATCTTTGAAAAAAATGTTTTTGTTTGCACCGTCATGAGATCTATCTAAATTGATCTCCTCTTAGTAAGCCAACAGGCATAAGGTTACAATTTGTCGATTTATGTACTCTCTACTGACATCTAACGTCAACTATTAAAGGAAAGTTTGGCTAATTCACGTTGCAAGATTTAACAAAGGTTTTATTCTTATGAAAACTAATAGCGGTGCGTGTTTAAGAAATAATGTGATAACATCCCAAGGAAGTACATTTGCCAATGGCATCTCAGCAATTGCTTTTTCATATAAAACACCTGGATTAGAGTATTTGGATTTTTATTACATAACATGGAACTTTGATGTAGGTTAGGGAAATAAGCGTTAATATTTAATTTGAAATTTGAGAAAAGGACCGCATTTATAAACATAAAAGTCAAAGTGAAATGTAGTCATGCACTTTCAGTAATTTGTGATAATTTTTTTATATTTGTTGCAAACCTTACATGGCGAGGCAAAAATCTCCAAGCTAATTGTAATTTAATAAAATCACTTTCCCCCAACCATTACTTTATAGCCAGGTAAACAAATGAGATGGCAACGCAAATCAGTATACTGAAGTAAATAAAAAAATATTTATTTATTGATATACACAAATAAGAGAAGCACAACAATACACATTGGCTACTGTGTAAAAAACAGCAAAAGTCTGGTTTCAATTTCATGAACTTACAATATCCATGAACCAGTTCACGCCTAACTTCAAAAAGTACATTAAAAAAATGAAATGCAAGTAATCAGGCAGTGGAAAATTGCTCGATAAATTCTGCCTGTTCCATTTCCTGTTTTTTTAGGGACTCATGTTGAAGTCTTAACCTACAGACAGGATTTTATTAAATACAATATTAGTTTTATGAACCGTCAGCAACATATATTAGTTAAAAATCTTTACAATTTTCCAAGGTTTTAAAAATTTTTGAATACTTACCTTTCCATCTCAGNGTTTTGTCGTAGCCTATTTTTGCTCTGCTTTTACTCCATGTCCCAATGCAATAATGCACAAATGAACATGGGGAATGCGGCCAGACATAGAAACGACGCAAACCACGATATGTAAGCACGTTACACGTAAGCAGATATGACTCAAGTCGCTATTAAGGGGCAGCAACTACTCGTGTAATAGCAAAATAACACGAAGGGGGCATTTTCCTTGCAGCCTGTCTGTGAAACCGAATAATGTCGTGCTTGAAAGTTATAAACTTAGCTTCGATTTGTTCTGTGCATCAACCCATTGGCGTGGCCAGCCAAGGGGCAATGCCTCCCGCCCTCCCAAAAAAATCTTAAGCTGTATATCAAGGTAATTCATCCTTAGAAATATTTGGTATACTCCCAATTTTTTTGGCTGGCTACGCCCTAACTTTTTAGTTTGCATCAGTTATTAGTGAGTGGCACTCATAGAGGTAATTTGTTAAGGATGGGGAAGGTTTGAACATTATAGCGATTAAACAATGCATTAGGGGGTTATTTAACCTGTTAAGGTCATTGTGACTTTTATTGAATTTGAACCGCGACCTCAAATATCATTTTGTGTGTGACATTAAAACAAACTCCGCTGAATATTGCAGTGCAAAACGAATCTTGCTTGTTTTTGTAAACATAAGGGCATTCATCTGAAGACAAAACTGCAACGACCACGACAGACGTAGAAACTACAATCTCCCGCGAGGTTCGGTCGCACTCGGGACAAATTTCACACTTTGCGCCCGAACCTGATTACGACTCNGGTTCGTAAATAGAACGAAACGAAATGGGCTAATTCAAATTTAAACTGTGATAAAGTGTATCTTTGAAAAAATGCTTTTGTTTGCACCATCATGGGGTCTATCTAAATTGATCTCCTCTTAGTAAGCCAACAGGCATAAGGTTACAATTTGTCGATTTATGTACTCTCTACTGACATCTAACGTCAACTATTAAAGGAAAGTTTGGCTGATTCACGTTGCAAGATTTAACAAAGGTTTTATTCTTATGAAAACTAATAGCGGTGCGTGTTTTAAGAAATAATGTGATAATATCCCAAGGAAGTACATTTGCCAACTGCATCTCAACAATTGCTTTTCTATTTACAACACCTGGATTGTTATCACATAACATGGAACTGCTCATCAATTTTATGTTTTTCTTTTTCTTAGAGCTACACTTTGATGTAGGTTAGGGTAATAAGCATTAATAATGGTTATTATTTATTCTAAAATCTAAGAAAACGACTGCATTTATAAACATAAAAGTCAAAGTCAAATATAGTCATGCACTTTTAGCATTCTGGCAATTTAGCAATTTTTCAAGTAGTTTCAGTAATTTGTGATAATTTTTTTATTTATATTTGTTACAAATCTATAGCCAGGTAAACAAATAAGATGGCGATGCAACTCAGAACCTGAAGTAAATAAAAAAATATTATTTTATTGACACACACAAATAAGAAAAGCACAAAAATACATATTGGCTACTGTGCAAAAAAAAACAGCAAAAGTCTGGTTTCAATTTCACGAACTTACAATATCTATGAACCAGTTCACGCCAAACTTCAAAAAGTATGTTAAAAACATGAAATGCAAGTAATCAGGCAGTGGAAAATTGCTCGATAAATTCTGCCTGTTCCATTTCCTGTTTTTTAAGGGACTCATGTTGAAGTCTTAACCTACAGACAGGATTTTATTAAATATAATATTAGTTTTATGAAACATCAGCAACATATATTAGTTAAAAATCTTGACAATTTTTTGTAGATTAGTTTTTTCACAAAATTTTCAATAATTTTTGAACACTTACCTTTCCATCTCAGTTTTTTTCTCAGCTATCAATGCTTGAAGTTGTTGTTGTTGTGAATCACGTTGCTTTGCAACTGATTTAAGCAAATTTCTATATCCGATTGCCTAAAAAAGTGTTTGTTTAGCAAGTGTAAAAGTTTCTGTTGTTTGAAAATCATTGTGCATATGTTGGCCTTATAATAATGCATGCTTTTAATGTTACGAAGTGTTGCAATAGAGCAACTTCGCTCCTTTTCTATCCATTTGGCAGCAACTATTTCCCCTCAAATTAAAAGATTTCATAAAAAAAAACTTATAGATTTCATAAATACATTTTTTAAATTTTTTTAGCAATGTGTACCTTCATTTTTTCCTTTTCGACTTCTCCAGCCAATTCGTTTGTCATGTCAATGAAACTTCCAACAATCTTTTGAAACTCAGTAATTTCTGTGAGAAAAAAATGCTGTTAACATCACAAGTAAAAACTGCACAAGGATTACAATTCCAGTTTTACATAAACTTAACAGCACTGTGTTATTATTTCATTTATGATTTTGATCTACCTGATCTTGACAACCTTTACATTCAGACTTACTTGACACAAATTCGTGGCATTCTTCTTTTAGTTCGCCTGTTTGTTGTGCAGCTTCAGGCTCAAGCACTCGCAATTTATTCAGATCGTCAAAATGTAAACCGGCCTTGGAAAGAGCGTCCTCGGCCATTACTATAAGTTTGTATGCTCAAAAAACAGGATTTAAGCGATGTTGTTTTACTTGGTTACAAAGCAAACGGAATTTTTGTCAACTATGCCAGTAGCACTAAATCCGAGTCAACAAAAGTGCACCTGTCAGAATTTTTTTTGTTTTGTGGATGTCTTCTCATTTAAAAAAAATGTTTGTCATACATCACAAAAAAGGTTGAATATTTGTGTTAATTTTGTTCTCATACAAACAAAAATAGCTTTATATGCTAGATCAACGAACTGACAAAATATACTTAATGGTCGGGTCATAGTGCTGGACAGATTTGGGTCAAAGGTTATTAGGACATAGAAATCTTATTTATTAATTTTTTGATGTGAATTGTTTGGGTTCCAATTTACCGATGAAGTTTTTCTGATCAATTTATTTTGTTTCTTTGCAGACGAAAATAATATGAAAACTTTTTATTTGGAGATGGGTTTGTTTTTGGATGAGATTGGTAGCCACACGAAAAAAACATTTCAAACATATAGTTTATTTGAAAAGAAAAACAACAAAAACTATCTGTGTATGCATTTTAAGACTTCCTTGATCCTTTGCTGTAGTTACATATGACGTGTCATCTCCGATTCAACCCAGATCACAAAGGTGCTCACCTTAAAAATTAGTTTCACATATTAACCCCTTGTGTTGCAAAAATCTGCTGTTGCTGCAAAATTGAACGATACTCAGCGTACCTTTACATAAACCCCGGGTTTGCCCTTGCCACCACAAACAGGTTTTCCGTAGGAAGTAATTCCATGTAGATAATATTCACCATCATCATGTTTGCAGAAGAGCGGGCCACCGCTGTCTCCCTGTGATACAAACTTTATGTACATAAGTTGCAACAAAGGTAAAACCTACGGAACTTGTAAAAAACGCAATGTTTAAAAACATGGACTGCGATGATGTCGATAATGCTTCAGCATAATGAACAAACAACTACGATAGTTTAAAGGTTAACACTCAACAAAATATATTTTGGGCAATGACCCTTGTGTTGTCACTTTTGGTAACAACATTGTAACACTTCATTTCAGTTTGTTTATACTTTACATGGCAAGTATCCTGGTTAGCTGCTCCTCCAGCGCAAAGTTTGTGTTGCTCGCTTTGCACAGGGACTTTGTAATCACGTGTGGCCGATACACAAGCTCTTCGCGGCAAAACTCTGACATCGAGAACTTGCAGATGCTTGGAGTAGGTCCCGATCTGTGAACCTGTTCAAGTATTTAAAATATATTACTGCCAAAATTCTTGAACAAAAAAGGTTAAGTTTAGGCCCGTTTAAATAAAATTGTCAGAAAAGTCAAAAGTTTTCTCTGTTAGTTCATGTTTTAGATCGGTTACTTGCTGTGATGTTAATAAATTGGTGTTGTGAAAAACACCATCTCCCTATAATATGTTTTATTTTACAATATTCAAAATTTATTGATAACTTTAGGTATTTTGTTTATATTTTAGTGGGAAGGATAAACAAAAACAAAAAATTAAAATACAGCGACAATCAAAGTATTCAAGTTATTAACTGAAAACTACAGCATTGCTTTGTACACTACTTACTTGTAACACCCCATCCCAAAACTGTGCACATTTTGTTGGCAAAAGTTGGTGCCTTCGGTCCATCAGAGTTGAAACCAGACGGCACCAGGCTGATGGGTCGGACTCGTTTGGTGTACACTAGAGGAACCCTCAACTGAAATTTATATTCCACATAATATTAAACAGATAAAAACCCGATTTAAGAGATTCAACCCGGGTTAGAATCTGGTAGAAAAGAATTGTTCTGCGCCTTTTCATTATTGCTGTAATCTAGTGAGAACTTTACCTTGTGTCAGTGCAAAAAACATAACTTGAGTTGAGTTTATTTCGCTTGGTGAAAGAGATAGGAGCGAAACAATAGCGCTAAACCAATCACCAGGCCGGAAATGGGTCCCAAGAGAGTAAGTTTGGCGCAGTATTAGTAACACCACTGGGGGTGACGTTGGTGGACCAGCTGAGGGGGCCTTTGAATTTAACCACCCGTGCTAGGAAAAGAGGGTGGGGTTCGACAGGAAAACAAACCACCGAAAGAAACCCTGCCGGATAGTTTCGAGCGCCGGAAGGAAGAATACACAGAAAAAAACTATATGAATATTATAGTGCACGCTGAACTAATGTGGGCTTCGTTAAAACATTTGTCTACTACGCTTGGCCAGTATCCAGTATACAGGTTAATTAGAGAAATTTAGAAAAGGTCGATAAGTAAATAAAACAAAATTAAACTTGAAAAGATCTTCAAAACACAGCTTGATTAACGTACGATTAAAGCAGCAATAACGGTGTTTGGATCTACAACTTGTCATCAGTAGTTTTTACCTTTACAAGAGCAATGTCGCTGTCGAGTGTGAAAGTTCTGTTGTAATTCGGGTGGATAATAACGTCTGCAGCACTTCGTCCCCTACTTGTCTCGGGCACTGTAAGCTTTCCGACGAAAACCGTAGTCACATCAGGAAGACCAGCCAGTTTTCCACTGTGCCTTTACAAACAATGGAACGTGCAGTAATTTTGCGTCGTGTGGATACAATTTTTATGTTTCCATGACGACGAATTGTGTCGAACAGCGTGAGCGGTCAAAATAAAAATTGGAGGACAAACTACAAAGGTTGGCACAACTTTCTTTTTTATGTGTGTTTCGAAATTTTTAGTAACTTGCGATTCTTTTTTAAACCCGTCTCGCCCTTGGCTCATTAAAAATTTAATAGCGAGAGTTTGACAGATAATTGTCACAAGGGGAATTCACACTTGAATTTGGACTTTTTGTTGTGAAATTCCCCATAAAGCTTGAACTTCTGGTCTTGATATTTGGAGGTAAATTTTAATTTGTTAGTGACTTACTGGTCGAAGCAGTGCGCTGCAGTTAGGACCCAACTCCTATTGATGATCGAGCCACCGCACGTATATAAGTAACCATGGGAATGATTGAAATATTCGAACCGTNCCACCGCACGTATATAAGTAACCATGGGATTGATTGAAATATTCGAACCGTTGGACGTAAGCCATCCATGGGTATGTAAGAGGCGTTGCATCCCAACCACCTGCAAGTGAACAAAGGCTACCAGAAAAAAATATTGGGACGATATCGAACAAGTAGAAGGGGTATACAAGCGAATGCAAAGGAACCGATTGCCAACAACGTTGCTCCCACAAAAACTAGAAAAGTTCAATTTATTTTGATCTACTTTAATTTCGTAAACGCTTCTGTTGGACACATAGCAAAACTTCAAATGCAACAACATAAGAAACTAATGACGTACCTATAATACGAACTGCAAATGTGTTGTTTTTTATAACTGGTGGCCAGTTGCTCAGCGGGACTGCTCCTAATTGGAAAGAAATAAAAAATTGTCAGTAATCTGTAAAAATACGGCAAACCAAATAAACACAGGTGGTATTACAATTATACCCACGGGGGCAATTAGGGGTTGGGGTTACATGCCTCCCCTCCCCCCAATTTTTGGTTTGGCACTTTTCAAATACTTTTGTAACAGTTAGGCAAGCGCAAACACTTAACGGTTTCAAGGCCGTCTCAGCCAAAATGTAACCCATTTTTTGCGACATAAAAATCTGTAATGTGACGTCATAACTTTCAATATGATGTCATCTGCACAAAAAAATCACTCACAAGAACAAAAGTCCCTCTCAATATTTTTAATTGATTTGCGCCACTGATTATATAATACATTACGGAAGCTCAATGTAGTCACCAGTTGCCAAGGTTTACTACTTACGTGAGTAGAGAGAAAGTGTCAAAGACACGAATGATGACAGCATACCAACAAGGAACAACATCTTTCATTACTATATAAGCGGGCCTACGTATAACGGAATAATATTATTACTTAGTTTATGTTGTATGCCTGACCTAACACACTTCACATTTCTTCCTATCTCGAACCTATATGCCTTGGAAGGCTAATTTTGATCTGTGAGACACCTGTGAACGCTAATTTTAAACCGAGGACAAATTTGAAAGGGTATTTTTGCCGAGGTAATTACACCATACAAAAGTCCCTGTTTGCACTTCGAACGTAAAAACCTGTCAAACCTTAAACGCAAAACCTTGTTATTAAAACAATCACATCGGTTGGTGTTTTTCTCGCCTGCGGGAGAAATTAATTGAGAAATGTTTTTTGCGTGGGAGTTGAAATGACGTAACCTGTCAAGAGAGTTGTCTTATAAGTTTTGCGATCTGCGTTCAGTAAAGTACACTGTACATGGGAATATACAAAAAAATTCAATTTGTAAACTTGTAGTTGACAGTGATTTCATCTCTACTGTTTCAGTGCGGTGTTAAGATATAGTGATTCCTAATCTTTTTTGTGTCGACACCCATGGGCACCGGCAGAGAATTTTCCAGAAGGTGGCAATATTCATAACATACATTTTCATTTATGAGATTTGTTTGATAGAACATATATGATTAACAAACAAAATTTTTTAACATGCCAGGAGGAGGCAAGTGCTCCCTCTTGCCCCTACGTGCCGGCGCCCAAGTCGACAGCCCTTTGAAATCACCACCCACTTCCAGTACCCCCTTCTGTAATTTTGTTATACAAGCATTACCTAAACTTTGGAATAGATGTTACAGATGTAATGAAGTGCTTACAGAATTAGACCTAATGATTGACCATTCCCGCACCACCTAGAAACTGATCTCTAACTCATTTGAACTATGAGTAGCCTTGGTTAAGAGTCCTCTTGATACGACTAATCAACGACAGAAAATTTAGATTTTTGCAAAACCAGTTTCATTAACAAATTGTCGCACTATCTTGAACAGACCGTCCACATACCATTGTATGGCCAATAATAATCCGATCTTATAACTATTACTAAACCCACAGCTACAGTTTTTATCTTAAATAAAAAAACCAACACCAAAACATTTATTCTGCACTCCCGCACGAACTACCGGCAACAGTAACCTAACGTTTATAACCGTATGAAGAAGTGCATGTTTGGGGAAGCTAAGTTGCGTTTTGAATCAGATCCGTTTTGCTGATGCTTAAGAATTCTGTCAACACGGCCGGGACAAATTCAAATTAGCAAAACCGGAATTTTTCTGTTTATTAGATTGGTTAGGGGCAAAATGTACTTCAATCAGTTCATGTGGTAAAAAGTAATATTTTTTTAACATTATTTGTTGATGATTTATTACAATGTTTATTTTTGAAAATGTTCCATAGAAAACAAATAAAAATAATTCCAAATTTTGTTGCGTTGTGTGGTAGTTGGTTGGGGTATTTTCCCTTAAAACATGTTCGATAATTTTCTGAATAGTTGCAGTTTGCAAAACGTTTGTTACATTTTCAATAAGTAGCAAAGGCAACAAGTTGATTATTGAAATAGGTGGAGTTACGCAAAATTTTTAGTCGCATAAAACTTTGTATTTTATTCGACCTATTTCTGTTTACACGTAAAACTCCTTACACGTAAAACAACTTTCGTGATAAGGAGCATATGACAAAGTTATTGTTAAACTTTCATGATAACTTTTGTGCTGAACATTGATTCGAAAACCATCAGCTTATTATCAATTTTAGAAATAAAGCTGTTAGTTGCTATATTTGATAAATATCTGTTGTATTTTCAATAGACCTTGAGTAAAGCAAGAAACATTTCTTAAAGGTAGATCCCAACAAACAATATGACGCAAGAAAAATCGACACCAACAAAGTTGTCTTTGAATCTTCGAAAAATGAAATTCATGCAACGTGGGATGACGGAATCTGAACGTCAGTCGCTTGAAGAAGCAAACAGCAAATTAATCACTAACGAGCATTGGGAATTGGACCTGCCAGCGATGAGCAAAAATGACAGCAAATATGAATCAGTAGATGGAATCAGTTTGTGTGTGAAACTCAAGCCCGGGCGGATGTCCTTTGGTGGGTTTAACAAAACCATTGAAAAGTTGATGTATGACCTGGATCAGGAGAAAAATGAGGAAAGAGACACAACCGGGGATTCAGATGCTTCTGTTTCTGATGAAGAGATGGCAGAAAGATATTCGACACTTATTGGAACCGTTGCCAAAAAGTTTAACAACAACAAATCCGCTGACAATGATTTTGAAAGAAAAGGACGAAAATTGGACAATGAAAGCAATCATTCTGAAATTCCTACAAAAGTAAAAAGGACTTCTAGCAATAAAAGGTTTTTAAAGCCTTCAGATTAAGGATTTTTAAATGATAACTTTCTTGATGTGTTAAGCTGCTTTGTTTTATGCTCTGGGGCGATCTTATTGCAATGAATGAATAGTGGGCAAATGGTGTAGTAAACTTTTCGCACTGCCATATTTAACATGAAAGCAGAAATTAGTGCTTTGTCCATATTACATTTACAGTTTATCAATTGTTCTGACTTTTTCACACATCGTTAAACAGCAAAACTTAACCATGTTTTTGTTAGATCTTTAGACCTAAATTGTTGATCTTAACTTAAATCCTGCAAATGATTAGCATAAAAAGTTTGGGATGTTGGATTGTCCCAATCATTTTCTTCCAAGTGAAGATTGTTCACTGCAAAAAGCCGAACTTTATCGTGGTGTATGCTGATGACTTTGGCTATGGTGATTTGCATTCCTATGGTCATCCTACACAGGAAAAGGGGCCAATTGATGTATTGGCAGATGAGGGAATGCGCTTTACACAGTGGTATGCAGCTGAATCTTTGTGTACACCAAGTAGAGCTGCTTTGTTAACAGGTAAAAAGGAGTTTTTGACAATTTTAAGTTTCCTCTCTTTCTATCAGCAGGAATATATTTTTAAAACAAACCCTTTTTTTCTAAGATGTTAAGCTATGAATTTCATTTTCCATTTAATTGCTACTGAACTTTAGTTAACATCTGTGATGTAGGTTGCAAAACACAGCTGTGAAAATCGAAATGTTTGTGTGTATATAGGTAGGCTTCCCATTCGAAGTGGAATGGTCGGAAAGGAACGAGTCCTTTGGCCATTTGACTCTGGAGGTCTTCCCAAGAATGAAACAACAATCGCTGAAGCTTTAAAAGAAAATGGATATAAAACTGGGATGGTTGGAAAATGGCATTTAGGTTTGTGTTTTTCCCTGCCAGACTGTGCATTGCCACATAGTTTTTCGGGGTGATTGTGTGTAATAGTTTACAGTTAGTCATTTCTATTCCTCCCTAAACGACCCTTTATGTTGAAATTATGGCACACTAAGTGGCAAAAAAATTCACGCACAAACTTTCATTAAACACCTGTAAGCGTAATACTTCATAGACTAATGTTTAATGCAACAGAAGCATCTTCAGATTCTTGCTAGCACAGTGGTTTCCAGCATTTTTCACAACATGGATATATTTGCAAAAATATATGAAGCCCACTAGTTTATTGAAATTATTTAACATGTTAGTTTTGCTAATAAAGCCTAAATAAACACGTTCTGGGAAACCTATGTTGAAAATGTCCTTACTGATTTTAATATGCATTGTTACAGGAATTAACGAACTATCTGTTAACGACGGACGCCACCTTCCACACCATCATGGCTTCGATTTTGTTGGTGCAATGCTCCCGTTCACATTTCATATGCTTTGTGATCCCAACAGAGTAAGATATACCTGACTAGCACCAGTTAAAGGTTGTTAAAAATATTCATACAATGCCTATTATTCCTTTTACCCAATAACCTCGCTGTTAAACTACCACAGTGGAAAGTGGTAACCTTTGATAACTGGAAATGTTGGCTACAAGTTTGGCACAATTCACTATTAACAGAAAAACTGCATTAGTTTTCAGTAGAACAAATGAGCAGCAAATGTTTCCTATACCACAACACAACCTTACGAGAGCAACCGACCAACCCAGAAATGCTGACTAAGCGTGTTGCTGCTGATGCGGTGCAATTTGTGAAGGATAATCGTGACAACCCGTTCTTTCTGTACATGAGCATGCCACAAGTCCACGTTGCCATGATTTGCTCAACAAAGTTTTGCAATAAATCAAGAAGAGGTGTGTGTGTGTAGTTTACTATTATTACATATTAGGTAAGTTAACGGACATATATCAATAAAAATACATAAACAAATCCTTACAGTGAATCAAAAGTTAGTGGACATTAAATAATAAAAATCTTTTAAGGCTTCATCTGTTGTTCTATTTGCTGATACTTCAACTTGGGAACAATAAACAAAATAACAAATAATTCAAATGTAAATATATTAAACTCGAAAGCAAATAAAAAAGCATACATAATTGTTTGTTGCATTTAAAAAAACAATTATTTGCTGTTCACCTACTTTTAGTTTACTGTGTGTTGTTGAAATTTTTTTTAACGGTATTGCCTAGTCAATGCACAATAATATTATAGTAGAAATTATATGAGTTTGCTAGCCTTACTCCCACAGCAAACTTATCTCAAATAGATCTATTTATATTGTCAAAAGTATTGATTTTTTGGTGGTGTGTAAGCAGGGCTTGGGTACTTTAAACCTCTCCAAAGGGGGATATAAACTATATCCTGGTTATTTATCTTTGACCCCTGTCACGCACAATAGAACAAGTGTTGTGTTTAGCCTGGCGCAGACATGTGTGTTAACACTCTGTTTAAAGCATGTTATGATGTCAAACACATATTTTATGTGACAAAAACTATTCAACATATTTTCGATACTTACATGTTCCTCCTTTCGAACCTTATACTTTGATGAATGTTGCACCACCACTAAGTCTTATTTAAACAGTTTTTATCTTGTCATGTTCAGCGGATTTAGCTAGAACACGAAGCACCTCTTGTATTGCTTGGCAGGGCATCTAAACAGCAGTGCTTAGGACCATGCACTTGGGTATTAGCTCTTAATAAACTTTTCTTTGGTAAATAATAATAATTGGATACTTTTTACACCTGCCTATACTTTACACCATTTTTTTGCATTTTTGATGATGGATTTTAAATGTGTAATATAAAACACTGTGATCCCAATTTTATCCCTTGACATTCCTAAATACCTTTCACTCCACACCAAACCAAAAAGGTCGTGAGTTTAAACCTTTTCAAAAGCAGATAAATCCTAGCTTAGCCTTACCTCAAAAATCAATAGTTGGGCCGATTTTGAGTCATTTAACAAGCAAGAAATGCTTATGGAGCACTACTTGCTACATTTGTTTTTTTGTTCAAAAAATTTATGCAAATTATTTGCAGGAATCTACGGAGACAATGTAAATGAGATGGCATGGGCTGTGGGTGAAGTGGTGGATGTAGTGAAACAACTTCAGATTGAAGAAAACACTTTGGTCTTGTTCATCTCAGATCACGGACCACAAACGGAGGAGTGCTTTCATGGTGGATCTGCTGGCCCTCTGAAAGGTAAAAGCTATGAAAACGAAATATTGTTGTTGCAATGCTAAAAGTTGTCTGTGACTCTATTTTTGTTTGACGTATATGACTATAGATGCAGTCTTTTTTCTTAAATTTCAGATTAAAGAATAATCAATGCTTAATAACCAAACCTATATCGAGTCTATCTCTGAAAAGACAAGAAAAACATATAAATTTACATAAGCATTTTCATGTCACATAAAATCAATGTACTCCAAAGTAAAGTAATTGCTGAGCTGCAATTTTCAAATATACCTCCTTTTGGATGTCATCACATTAATTTCTAAACAGTATGACTGTAAATACAGGAGGCAAAACTACAAGTTGGGAGGGCGGAATAAGAGTTCCTTCCATTGCTTGGTGGCCTGGAAAAATTCCCCCCGGCTCTGTTAACCAACATGTGATAAGCACAATGGATGTTTTTCCAACCTTGCTAGCATTAGCAGGTGAGGACTTGGTTAGCTACAAAATGCATGTTTTTAAAAGGTGTAAAACACGACATAAGCCGGTACTTGTGAAGAAAACATTTTCTATGCTTCATCAAATGCTGCTGTCACTATTCCTGATGATGATAACAACACTTGTCGAAACATAGAAAGTGTGTTTTACACAAGTACTGGCTTGTATCATTATAAGGACTTTTGTTTGTTTGTTTTACCCTTCCTGCATGCCATTGCCTTTTAGCAGATTTGCTCCCTACTTCGTTGCGTGAAACCCAGTTAACTTTTTAAGGCAACAAGCTTTAACTTGTTCCAACCTATTCAGTTCTTTTGGGGAGAATTGTATTGCTCAGGTTACTGCCCAGGAAAACATGAGATTAGTTTGCAAACAAGGGATTTTGCTGGCAGGCGAAACTGCTAGAAAGCGATGCAACTTTCAAATACATCTCATAAGGCGAAGTAGAAACAAACTTATTTGTAAAGGAGAAAGGGTTTAGTTGAAAAAAACTGAAGTGCAACCGCATTTTTGTTCTTTCTGTT